>JAMZAV010000243.1:600000-841000 GCA_024449915.1 Sweltsa coloradensis | reverse complement strand
ATTTAAACAGTCTCGACGTCTTATTACATGTAGCGAAAGTCGTTTAATCACTTTACAATCATATACAAAATTGGGAACACTTTTAACAACTTATTAACAAGTAACTTCACGTCTTCACTTAATCGATCGTTAAATCACCATCATAGCATTGACAGCATTTTTCAGATGGTGATTACACTTTTGGTGGTCATTTATTATTAGCGAGCACCACGTTAAGTAATCGTAAAAAAGACAGAATGAAGTGTAACAAGAAATAAATCGATTTTATTGCCATGTCAAGCCGCGCCAATAAAAAGAGCCATTAAAATTAATTGAATCACAGCTCTATAATATTATATTAGTACATCAAGGGATTAAAACACACGTACACAAATACGCGGAAGCACGTAGTCTAAGACCGCGTGCGTAAATTTCGTTCGGCGCGAATGTCATGAAATTCAAACGTAAAAAACGTTCGAAACAAAACGCAACACGATTATAAACCGATTCACTCGTTCGACAACAATGAAATGAAAACAAATACCACTTGTTGCGGGTAACGGTGACCGCGCGCCGTTGTTATGGCAACCGCACACAAGAGAGCGACGAGCGAAACGAACCTCCCAATCCGAGAGTCGACTCCCAACTGATAGTTTTAATGCCACTGGAAGGAGAAACGAACGAGCGAACGAAACGGGACATCGTGACGAGACGAGAGCGGGGAGACTTGGGCTAGCAGCGGCTAGAGAGAGATACGACGTGAATCGTGGCCTCGTTTACAGCTCGTAGAAATCACACATAACACATCACACTATGAAGTGTAGGCCTAAAGAGGTCTCGTCATCGAATAGGCTGTGATGCGATGGGTAATCGATTGATGGGCGAACACGTCGTAACTCGTAAAGTCGTCAACTATACAATTATCGGAACCGGGTTAGGAAAAGAAAAAGTATTGTTCAATCAATCAATGTACATTCACAGTATTGTATATTGTATTCCTGCTTATGATGAGTTATTTCAAAATAACATAATTTTGTTCTAGGCCTAAATTAACTATTATGCATTTTTTAAAGAAATATAGCCCATTTGTCGTCCTTTGTAAACATTGCCAATACACTAAATTTGTGTTCTATTGTTTAAAAGGTTGATGAGGATCGCCAAAGTGTGCCCCGTTAGAAAACGACCCATCCGTATGTATTGTAACCTTTTGCCGCTTGCGGACATTAATATTCACAGCAAGTTATGGTGTTAATAAAAAAATAAAAAATAGTCAATATTTAAAAAAGTTAATAGACGAGACCATTGCTATACAAGTCAACTTAATGGGCTTTTGTGGTTTGCAATGGATATACAAATTTAAACCTGATATGGATTCAACCGCTCGCCTCCCCCCCTCCCCACAAAACTTAAGATTTTACAATAAACATAATTTATCGTGGAATGAAAATTATTTAGTTAGTTATGAGGTTTCAAGGGCAACACCAAAAAGGCAAAGAAACACAATTGAAAACTCATAACAAAACAATATATTTTTAGCTGATGGTTCGCATTTTTATACAGCAGTGTCTGTACAGCATCACGAGAGATGTAAAAGCATAGGTACTATTAATTTTTATCTAAAATCAATATTTGCTCGCTTTGGCCTTTTAATTTAGTGAAATGAACGTACATTCAATTTCAATGAAATGCATTAAACTCATAATCTGAACGCGCGTGTTGTGAAACTCGAAGAGCACTCCTGAGCGTCGTAAAAACAGATCACGAGTTGAATGTAAGCGGGTCAAATTGTATAATATGCGCGGTTATTCATTCTTATAGAGTTCACGAACACCTACTAAATCCGAAACCAAACTCGAAAACCAATTATTTCCAAGGTAGACAAATCCCCAACAAAACCTATTTTTAAAATAAGTATTGGCTTTCCTATTGATTAATCTAAAAAGTCATTTCAATAAATAAGTCTCACGTTACACACTGACAAGAATCGTTCGACTCCTCTGCAAAGTCCGTCTCTTCTTTCTACGGGCTTATCACGTGTGGGCAACAATGAGTTTTCATTCCGCAGTCGTCGTTAGAGAGAACTTCTCACATTTCACGGGTACCCGAGACCAGATTTAATTAAATCGTTTATCGAGTGACAAGATCGATTTTTCTCGTGTTACTTGACAAGTTGCCAGAATAACGTACTTCGGGCTCGGCGAAAGTCGAAACTTTTATCTCACGACGAACGAGAAACCATGTAGGTTTGCTTCACGCGGTTTGAATAAAGAAGTTTACAATAATATGATTCCATTTTGTCTACAATCCCTACGGTCTCACATCTCTAGCCACAGGGAGAAGAAACTGATTATGTCATAACAATATTTATAATTACATGTTTTTTAAGCAGCAAAAGCAAAAAAGTTTGCCCCGACTGGTATTCGAACCCAGAACGTCCGTAGCAGGGTAACAATTGGTAGAGCTAGGTTTTGGGTTCGAATCCCAGCCGTGGCAACTTTTTACGACAATTGCTATGAAAATCAAATAAAATATTATTTATAATTTATGATATTGACATTTTAGACATCAATACATATTTTCAGGCATATATGTATAGCAAGCACCTGTACGGGAGTAGGTATCCAAACGAGGGAGCGAAGCTACTTAATCAACAGATCGTCGAATAAGAATTCGGCACAGAAAGAAAATAATTCGCTGTGCGTTGGTCGTTTGGTGGAGGTGCCGGGCATATGAGCCGCGCCGACTCCCTTACCCTCAGTTGAACCAAACACAATTCTGCATCGTGAGCAGTGGCGGAACTAGGTGCCCGCAGGGCCCGCAACTGCGAGCGGGCTCAGGCCGTTTAGGGGGCTCGTTAAAAAAAAACTAAAAAAACCCAGTATTTCACCCTGTTTGGAAAATATAGTATTTGCTTTCGTTGCTAAAATGACCGTTTTGTAAATCTAGCGGTTTGAAGATCTTTTGAAGAGAAGATAGCGGATATTTAGGAACTTTTAGCATCCACAACACGACAACAACACACAAAAACTATAGTTTGTATTGCATTCAGCCCACAACTTTTTTCTAAAAAGCACCAAACGCGCTCTAAAACGTGATTTTCAAATTTTTGCCAGCGGCGCTATTGTTTGGGGGGAAGAACCCCAACGGCCCCGTGCTTGGTCCCTATAAAATACCCCGAGATATTATATATCCCGCCCGGGATGAAAAGCCTGAATTCAACACTGAGCTTATGCATGGTATCTGTTAGGGGGGCCCCCATAGAAATTTTGCGGGCGGGCCCATGGAACGAAGTTCCGCCGCTGATCGTGAGACGTGACACGTGACATACTCACGGACAGACAGAAAGTTATACTTATATGGTAGCTTTGGTCCAGAGTAAAGTAAAATATAAACATATCTTCATCAGACAGTCTGTTTTGCTCGCACATTTATATAAGCTACCGCTACAGTGTAGTAAGACAGGACCGGGGAAAATGTAATATGACCTGAGACGCACGTACGTTCTTCGTTTGGACACAAAAAATGTTTTTGCAGAGTAAAAGTGAAATAACGGCAAAAACAAGCATTTTTAAGTCATTTGCTCACTATACGAGACTCTAGTGTATAGAAAATTCTGGAATGTTTAAATACGATGGATGAAGATGCATTCGTCATTGTATGTACATATTTTCAATTATTGTTCGATAACGCCTCCCCATATTATATAGATTTTTAAATAAAGGGACTAATATTCAATATTCTTCCCGAACTTTACAAACTGGAACAAACACACGAGTCGTTTTTAGTTTTTAATGAGTCGACTAAAATAAAAACTAGAAAAATGAAAATTACTAACAGGGGTACCCTGTAGAACCGTGCAGTAAAACGTAAAAAAATAGTATATTATTTAAATTCTTGAAGATTATACTAAACAGGCTAAAATGTTCATAAAGGAGACTCCAAATCAGTTGAGCTCCTAGGGGTATGGGCAGGGGGGGTCAGATTCTCGCTTGCTTATCGTCGATGTATCGGTGATTGTCTTCGATCGCGTAACGGCTACTATGCAACTGAAGCTGCCATCTGCAATGGTTGCGAAACGTCGGTCATGCGCACCAGCGACCCGAGGGCTACACCTGGTCTTGGCTAGAACTTCGAGAATATGTAAGATCTCCGAGGTCAGGCGTTGTCGGGCAAATACCAATCAGCGATCACATTTTTCTTTCTCCACCAGGTTCATCATTATATTCACGGGTTACTTGATCGGAGTTTCCTTACATCAATATGCGTATTCGACCTTCTTCATTGCAGGTAGACTTCTTGACGAATCAATTTAAGCTGCGTACAAAGTATCACCAAAATAGTAATACTAATACTTGTTGATCAACCGAATAAATTTGAAATGTAGATCGAAGGATTAATTGCAATCGTTCAGCCAAACATAACATGGGGGGGGGGGACTATTATGCATGGCAAAACGTAATTGTTTACGCAGCTAAAATAATGTTGATCACTAATTTACCACTTTACAGAGTCACAATAACAAAAATGCGATTTATTAAAAATGCAAGTCATTTACAAGATCCAAGTTTAAAAATATCAAATTTTTAGGGGATGAGGTTACCATTTTAAACTAAATTTTGATTTTTTTCAGCACCAACCCACCGCTTTAGGGCACAACAAAAATGTTCATTTATTTTCACCACAAAAACCTGCTATGTACAAAGACTGTAAAGCAGAATGTCTGAGCATGTACGAAAGGTAAAGTTTAGGAACTTGGAATAACCTAGAAGGTAAATAACTCGCGAAATAAGGTTAGACGGAGACCTCCCCTATGGAACCAGGTTCGTGGGTAAAGTAATGTTTAAAAAATGAGTATATAACTCGTACTCGCTTTTCTTCGTACTGTGACTTTTACTATAGTTGGTTTGTTTGTAGAACAGAATACCCACAAGACGTCGTTGAAAAATCTTTAAAGTTTGGTACGTTTTAAAAATAAAACAGAGCGCCTATTTAAACATTTTTATCCTCGACTGATTTTAGAATTTTATTCTACCTGCATGAATTGGTCGAGTACGTTTTTACAAATATGATGATGATCATGATGGGTATACAAGGCTATTCGAGACGATGAGTGGTGATGGATGACGATGAAGGACTTTATAACAAAAACTGCCTTGTGCGGGATTCGAACCCACGTCCTAGTGGAACCATATACGCTTAGAACCAGCACCATAATCATAATATGTGCATGCCACTGCGGATATCATATTACTAACTTCAGTTGCAAACATGATTTTTGAAGCAAACACAATGAATTATTTATAACTCTGATAATCAGCACAAAGTGGCACGCTTTGAA
Source organism: Sweltsa coloradensis (assembly GCA_024449915.1). Taxonomy (NCBI): domain Eukaryota; kingdom Metazoa; phylum Arthropoda; class Insecta; order Plecoptera; family Chloroperlidae; genus Sweltsa; species Sweltsa coloradensis. The sequence continues at coordinate 835,683 of JAMZAV010000243.1, read as the reverse complement.
TATTATAGTTTAATATTGTAGATAGTGCCCCAGACCAGATACAAAACATCAAGTTATGATGTGTGTTGTATTTTAAATTATGCATTATGTATTTACAACATACGCAAATATCGTTATCTGACATTACAAAATCAATTCATATCACATATCACGTTTACAATTAATCTAAAGTGTTTAATTTGCAGTGTGCACAATTTGCATCTTATGTAAAATTAAACTTTACACATATTTGCATTACAAAGTTTATGAAAGATACATTCGATTAGTAAACTTATTTTAGAAAAAATTACTCAAATCTCAAATTCATATGATAAAAACAAGATCGTATCAAACTAAAAAGTTATAAATACTCGAATATGTCACAACACATAAGACAAGTAGTATTATCACGTGATTGACGATAGGAGACAATGTGAGCAATGTGTACAGTAAACAAGTGCAACGCGTAGTATTGAGACAGTGAAGGTCGAAAAGATAAGCCGCTCAGATAAGCTGCTACACTCGTCACTCGTGCGAGTCGAATGAGCGTGCACCAGTGCAGTTCAGATCACACTCATGAATGCACTTGGGTCTTGAGATCGATTCCTGACAACATAAGTTGCCACTTGGACAATGGCTATTCTAATGCAAAAAGAAATTCTGTGTGGTATTACATTTTTTAGTACATTTGGTGTTACAAAGCGTCTTCGTCCTCAACAATTTTGAGTATTTGCAATGCATAAATAATGTTAAATCCGCATTAAATTACATACTTGAATAGATCTGGTCAATTTTATAAGTAGCATAACACAAAATAATTAGTGTATAATAGAGTAGTATTAGAGTAAAACATCCTAGTTTTAAAGATATCTTGGACAGGAGTGAGAAGTCTCTGGGAAGGACGATGAGTTCCTTTTTTAGGGTTTTATATGGGAGCATGTTCATATTCCGGCATCAGGATAAAAGCTACGTTTTGGGTGCTAACGTTCAATATCCAGCAGAATTGAGAAGCAAAGATTAATTTTTTAACATTTTACAGCTTGAACTGAAATAAAACTACAATCGGGGATTCCTTTGAAGTACTTATAATATGTGAGTGTTTTCCAACACCTTTCCTAACTTTACAAGACTGGAAGTGTCTTTTATAATAGTGTCATCATAAAATATTTTGTGCATGTTTCATTTCGTGCAACGAGGCAAACCAAGACGTCAAGCGATCACGGTTATGATTGAAAACAAAAATACTGATGTCATGCTTACATGCAGTGTTGTATAAAGTAAGTGAGTAAAAGTAATTAATTACTTGTTGAGTAATTTAATTACTACTTTAATTACTTTTATTTTAATGTAATTGTAATTGTAACTGAATAGCTTTATAATTATACTCAGTTTTCAATTACTTTTTAAAGTTACTTTTCTCATGCATCCTCGTGCAGGGCAGGTATATAAAATAATATAACAACGTCTCAAACTCAAACAATAAAAAGTAAAATAATTTTGACTTATTTTGTGTGTGTGGTATGATGGAACTAGATTTTTCCGCTGACTCCACGAGTATGTATTATTGGTCAACATGACAACATTAAATAAATAACACCATTACTTTCTGTTCGTCATGCTGTCAGTAATTGCATTTTGTAATTCAATTACTTCTCAAAGTAGGTAACTGTAATTGTATGACTCAATTACTTTGGTTATAAAGTAACTGTAACTGTGATTGAATTTCTTTAGAAAATGCTCACTGCTTACATGTGCCTTACTGTTTACTGCTTAGTTGGTACTTGGTTGGTATAGTTGGTGATCGAATATTACTCACTGTACGTGATAATATACTACCCTGTTTCCTACTGCACTGTCTCGTCCACTTCTATAAGGTAAGCCCGTTACCATTTCTCGGTTGATCACTGTGTGGCAAGTGTCAAGAAGGGGTTCGAGTTGTAAACAGACAGCTACAGAGTCAAAGCGAATATTGTCAACATATAAATATTATAAAATCCACTTCGAATATTAATATTCATTAACTTTCTACCCTATAGTTTATGACTAACTTCACAGCAAGACAAATTAGGAAGTGAAACGTGAGTGGACAATGGTCATGTTGTATTTTTACAACGCCGTCATCGGGCGTTCAACGAAATTAAAACAATACGCCATTCATTCATACGTACATTACGTACGTGTTTCACTCCTCGTATTATAGGTGTAAGTTATATGCGCGGCGTTAGAGAAAATAGAAAAAGACAGAGTGAAAGTTAGACAGGCTTTTGGCGATTGCTCCATACATGAACGTGAATAACGCACATATAAATATTTATAACGCGATTTGTCTCAGTCGACGAGCGGTGGCTACGAGTTTTTTTCTTGTCGTTTCGACTCCGAACAACACATTCTTTTTCTCTGACATTCTCTCGCCTCCTAGTTAGATTCAAGACACATCGCGACACCAACAGTGTCAAACATTTTTTAGAATTGTTTTGTTTTTTATTTGAATACATATATTCTGACAGTAAATCATCATCATCAACCAGTAAATGGTTGTATAATGAGTTGATAGATATCAACCTGCCATCAATAATGATTACACTGGACGCCTTGCAGGCTTGGAATCACATGTGGTAGGTAGCCTTGACGTAATATACATAGTAAATGCAGGAAGAAGGGGAAACTTACAACTGCCTTTGCCAAAAATACTTTATCACCATCACACAATTATAATACAAAACCTATGTTCGTGAAGGTCTTTAAAACTTGTATGGTATCTATTACAATAATTATCTAAGATAATTTAATAGGGTATAATAAAACGCGTTATCTAGATGTAAAGTACGTTGTGTGCATAAGGTTACAATTAGTTTAAGTGGTATCAAGTAATTAGTAATTGCTTGCAGTTTTTCATTACACAACAACACGTGATAAAATGAGTACAGATAGTTCCCATTATTTTCTTTGTTGTGTCATGGTCTAACGATAGAATATGAAGACTCACTCCACTTCCGAATGCATTATATTTTAGAATGACCCTCAAGCTCAATAATGCCAAAACAAGGCCGATTTGAAGGGTCCAGCATAGGAAAAAATATGCGAGTCACTCTTTTAACTCTGATGTATTTCTCTGTATCATCTTGAGAATATATAGACTGTTGAGAGAGATTTAACATGGAATAATTACTGTCAAAAATGTAAGGGAGTTGTTGCCTCCACAAACACAAAATACCCTGTTACATACTCGCGAAGTCGGGGGTTGAAACTTGATTGTCGTTGCAACCTGCCTTATAGGTTACACGGCGAATTTTACCCGCGTAACCCCCCCCCCCCCGCACCGCCGCGTAGAAAAGCTAGTAATGTAAATGCTCCATGCACTGCGGTGGTCATACGGTTGAGGGCGCATGCCACGGGACGTTGGTTCAAATCCCGCTGCTTACACTCTACAGAGTATATTAATTATATTTTAGATTATTCACATCTATACTGCAACTACCATTCAGAAGCTAAATAGTTACCGTCTCGGTAGTCTAGTTGGCTAAGGCGCCTACCTGGAATGTGGGAGACTCGGGTTCGAACCCCGATCGGGATGGATTTTTTAACTTCTGAATTGTATTAAAAATTAATAATAATAATAATAATAATAATAATAATAATAATAATAATAATAATAATAATAATAATAATAATAATAATTGGCAGTTTAGTTAGGTTCGTATGGGTGCCTTGGCTATTGGGATGTTGGATTAGGCGCACACAGCATGGTTTGCTACAAAAATAACATATTCTTATACATATGGATTTGGCCCGTGCGCTCTATTTTTAGGCGTACTTACGTCAAGCCTGTGTACTGTGTAGTGTGTTTACTTACGCGGGACTATTTATAAAGTGATTTCCTGACTCTTATAATGCTCCAAGGACAGACTCACTACAGGGTTGTGTCACACGTAATTGTAAGAAAGTGCGTGAGTTCATACACAGTCGGAAACCTCAGGAAGCAAGGAATACATGGCATACAGAGAGTAGGAGGAAAACGACCTGTCCCGAAGTGGAGAGGTATAGATTGATTGGATATTACTTAACTTCTCATACAAGCTATTCGAGACGATGGGTGGTGATAGATGAGGTGAGGATGAAGTATGAACAGAAGGGAGGAGGGGAAACCCGGTACCGGCACGTAGCCTACTCCTTTTAACCTCCTTTTCCTTTTAACTTAAACTCCTTTTAACTTTGACAGTCATATAGGTTCCTCCGCTAACCCGGACTGCCGAGCAGACGTCGAGGAGAACGAAGCCGTTACACTAGCTCTCGAACCCTCCATCTGCTCTAACCAGCGATATACGAGAGTTTCAGGGCAGAGCGGTCACCCACTCTACCCCTGACCGCGCCCGAAGGCTGCTTAACTTCGGTATTCGTCTAAACCGCTGGCTGTGGGAAGGTATAGGTGTAAACAAGGAAACATCAAAGAACATAATATGAAGGTGGTGTTCTAATGTAGCACGAGTTTCCCTTGAATGTGTAAAGTAAATAAAGACGATGGAACACAGCAGTTCAACACTGACAAATTATACAGTGATATTTCACCCGTTTATATTTGAAACCATTAAAATTACACATTGGCAATAAAATGCCAAAAATTATAATCACTTAAATTTTAACTGATCTTGTGGTTAGATGAATTGCTTCCAATGCAGAAGGTCCAGGGTTCGATTACCGCTTTAGTCATAAGTTTTGTAACTTCTGATGTGGATTTAGGTCCATCAGTTCTTGGCTTAGGACAGACATTGCGTAAACGGCGACTTTGGAACCGTCCTAGCAACGAAGGCACATAATAAATTCTAAAGTTGTTCAGAAATAGTCTTGTTGATTGTGGTGCTGTCCGCGGGTGGAATCGTGTTCAGCTTGATTGATCGGTCTAGTTGGTCATTGTTCGCTCGTCGATGGTGTGGCTCCACCTCATGACTGAGTTGGTATTCTAAACACGAATTTATTTATTTATTATTTAATTGAGATTTATTTAAATTGCATTGAAACTAACAAACTGGATTAGAATTCAATAGTAATCGACGGAAATCACGTCTCATACAAAATACATACTTTCTTCCTAATCACCGTATTGAAAAAACAGAAGTAGACTAGCAAAATGATTCACATTTTTTTTAAATAATCCAAAGTGCTGCCGAGCCTGCCGAGTTTCGAAATCGCATCGGTGACCAAACACCCACCCTAAGTCCCTAACCTATACCAAAATATGAAGGCCTGGCCTGGCTTAATAATCTTTGCCCATACCGTGGCCATTCGAAACACCACGCAAGTGACTAATGACGCCTAATCATGTGGGATAATTATAGTGTTAGGGCAGGCAACATATGGTGCGAGGAAGTGCAATTCAATGGATGCGAGAAGCCTTACAACCCTAGAAAACACCGGATATACGGCATCACCAAGACGGACACGTCACATTTATCTAACTGTACCGGGATACACTGAACGATCATTTCCAGGGACAGAACTAGATCGTTTAATGAATTATACAATTACCTGATTCAAAAGCATAATTTATTAGTATGAATCTTTACTTTATTTAGGATATTAGCGAGGTGAAAACGTGGTTCAAGACGGAGAAGGAAGACAGTAAGGCTACCAATTTCTAGAAGTACTTTTTCTAAATCTTACAAATAAATAAAAATAATGTTTTGTAGAATTCCCGCTGTAGGGTATAAACATCAGATTTAACCGGTGTGACCCTCTTCAGGTGACTAACTATGTATATTGCGGATAGGACAATTGTGAAGGGATGTCCGAGGACTATTTAATTAAAGGACTCAATCCCTTGCATTCGCATTAAAGACTGAGGGGTATCTCGGAAAAAACCTTCAGTCAGGATTGCCGGTCTCGACGGGATTCGAACCCGGGACCTCCCGTTCAGAGTCGACTCCCAACAACAAACAACAACAATCTTACAACAGATAATGAGTCTGAATGGAATCGAACCTGAGCCCTCTGCACTCGAATAATATATAGGTAGCTTCAACGAGCCACACAAATTGCAGACGTATCGCCTTTCGGTGCATAACATATTATTACCGTAGATAAGATAAAATAAACATCACCAAAAACTGCTTACAACTAATTAATTAAAACTTTTAAATTACGTTTTTATAAGTAAATGTCATTCGTGACAACACGTTATTCTAAATTCGGTAATGTTTGTTTAAAGTTTAAAGTTGTGTCTAAATACACTGACAAACGGTGGTGTCGGCACGCAAAGTAATTATGGGGATAATTATCATAGATCACGTGAGCGCATCTTTAATGAGCGTCATGTCACTTAATTCAAAAATCACATAAAACAAGAAATTCAATACATGTAGTTTTTATTTTTATTTGGCAATATTTTAAATCATATTATTTAGATAGTTCCTATATGTGTAAGGTTTATCGATTATGGTTGTGTGGTGTTTGTTATCGGGGGTGTATAGAGCCAACTCCGCGCACGATAATGGAACACCAAATCAAATTCAGCTCTGTACTGCATTATTCATTACCAGCTACGTGGTGAAATTCGAAAATGGAAACTGAGATTGCAGATAAACTGTTTGTTGGTCCGCAATTGCAGACGAAATCGTATAACTTTTATTTGAGAAAGAAAATGAATGGATGTTCTCTTGCGAAGTATAATAAAATAAAAAGAAGCCACAAGTATGAGATGATGAAAACAGTCAGGTTAGCGTTAAATCCAGGCTAATAGATTCATTCGTTCTCAGGGAGGGAAAAGGTTTAATCCACAAGAGAAAATTGAGATAAGAAATATAAAGAAGAGGATATAACAAAATTAAAACTCTCGTCTTATAGGAAAGTCTCTCTGGTATTGTATTACTCACTACAGTCTACACATTTACATTTCCGTAGTTAATCAAATTGTTCTGAACGGTTCGTGAAACATTTCATCCCTCGAAATACGAACACGTAGGTTGACGAAGCTGAACGAACCGAAGGAGGAAGGAAGAAACGAAAGAAAAAGGGGGAAGTTATTGGACAGCTGCGATTCTGAGGAGCAGCTGGTAGATGCGGTATCTTCAGATAATGCGCGAGAGAGAGAGGAATTGTGAGTGCGAGAGAGACACGTAGAACAGGTACAAGTTTGATAAAGACGAAATAATAACCTACAATAGATGGTTAGGGATGGGATGTGCGGTGTCACCTGGCAACCCCCGAGCTATCGGCGCACGGCCACCTTGCAATTAGGCCATGCACACAACTTCCGGACTCGGTTGATCCAGCAGCCTACTTGGTTGGGCGCCGAGTGTGTGTAGGAGGACGAGGTGGAATCTATTGTCTTTACCGACGTCAAGATTAATAACACCCAGGACCGGTTTCATTCAGGTGTTGTGTTGTGTGAAAGCAGAGTTCAACACGATGGCCACGGGTTCGAACCTTGAGCTAAGATTTCCATTGGTTTGAGTTGAGGGTAAAGACACGATTTATATTTTTGATCGATGTTTTATAATTCAAGGTTTATCAATTTGTTGTAAAGACGCTGGAGGCGAGATACTTATTCCGCGGTTCAAGAAATTTAACATAAACTCTTCGTCCTCCTGTTGCGAGCAAACAAAATGATTTGACTTTTCCTTCATCTAATCATGGAGCTGGATTGGAAGGAGGTCTAACTCAAATGGGAGTAGACGTACAAGATGATGTATATCCGGTTTCTTTGCCGGTGCCGCCATTTTAGTTGTTATGGTAGTGCCAGACAACACTGTCAATGCTGTCAATGTATGGTAACCACTGACAAGTCAGTAATTTCGAGTTTTACATTGCACATTTCAACAAGATTGTCCTCATATACAACATACAAATTAAATAAGGAGTGATTCCGCAGTTTAGAGACTAACCTATGTCATTGTTATTAAATAGGCCTAGGCCTACGCAACTGTAGGGCTACATGAAACAGTCACAAACTTCAATTTAAGTTAGGGCTAGGGCCTAGGCCTAGGCCTAGCCCTTCCCCTAGGCCAAAGATTACTTTATTTCTTTTCGGCCTGCGTTTTCTAGAGCTTGTTATTTATATCACAGTTTATGCCTAGCTTTCTATTTGTGGCAGGAAGGATATGAAGGGCCGCGAAAACCGATATTTTCTACGCCCCTAGGCCTAGGCTAGCTTAGCCTGGGCCTACTGGGTGAGATGTTCTCAAGTCTGGGCCTACCCTAGCCAAGGGCCTACTCATTAATGCCTGTCCCTTGGGAATTTACCTACGCCTATAGCCTATCTAGGATTGACACTAGACCCAGGCGTACAATTGGCATAGGCCTAGGCCCTAGTAGGCATCTAGGGCTAGGGCCAAGGGACATACGTAGAAATGTAGCCCTAGGCTTCAATGTAGGGCTAGGGCTAGGCCTAGCCTAGTTCGGTACAAGAATGTAATGTATCGTAGGCGGTAGGACCTAGGCTAAGCCTATCTAGAGCAGCAACTTTCAAGCGTTTACCTAAATAAATTCTAGAAATATTTAGTGTAGGCCTAGCCCCCAGCACCCAGGATAAGGACTTTGCCCACATTTATCACGTGAGACGAGTCCGAATTGGTCTGGACCGGATTGAATTTTCAGCCTCGGTTTTCAGTGAACTTCATCATTAACTTTTAGTACGGATTGGTTACAAGTTTACAACAAGCTCAATCCGGAATCAAAGGTTAAACTGTGATAAAAGGATTAAGCCTTTGAAAAGTAATATTGCTCGAGCATCATGTGTTCGAGATGGCTTGCATTTACCATGCATATTTTAGCCTGTGGGGAGTCATGACTTGAGGTGTAGGCCTACATATCAGGCAAGTTCATGCAGTCAGGGCATGGATGTTTAAATAGTATGATCCGGACTTAGGTCAGTTCGTATGAGCCAGTCCGGACTCGGTTCGCGTGATAAACTTGTTGTAGGTCTAGGCGTACTACAAATAAGCATAGGCCTAACTGCCTAAGATCTATTTTGGAATACGTATAGTAGAAGCATTGAGTAGAGATTATATGGTTAGAAATGTAACGCCAGTGGCCGCTTGTCTACCAAGCTGTACAGCCGAGATTACGCTGGCCGGGTAGTACTTTCACAGCACCGCATATAGCTTCGATCAGACTGCGCACGCAGTTCAAGTTAACTACATGCGGTGCCGTGAAAGTACTACCCGGCCCGTGTAATCTCAGCTGTACAGCGCAGTAGACCAGCGGCCACTCTGGCGTTACATCTGGGTCATTCACGGGTCATTCACTCATATAGAAACAAAATGTTAAATTAAAAAAAATATCTTAGATGAGTCAGCAACCACTGTTGGACCATATTCAATGAAATGACCCATCTCTAACCATATAATCTATGCTCAATGGTAGCAAGTTTTGGGCCATTCAGACATTAGCCAACTGACGACTAAAAATGTGGAACAATTTTGGTCTACATGCCATAAGTTACGGCTACAAGAAGAATTTGTGCAGCAAACCATTCACAACACAGTGAAACATTTTTTAATAAAACCTAGGCTATCTTTTGTAAAGTTATTATGACGTAGTAGTTACAATAAAATGTTTAAATACTGAACAATATAATAGACCTAGTTGTATTTTGAATTCAGTCACCCGGTCACTATGTATACCAAAGGTTCGAGTTCAAACTAACTGAAGCCGCTTTTACTTGTGACTCGTACCAGTCCTAATGTTTTACACGAGTGAAACCAAGCTATGCGTAGCCTACATATCAGGCTCGGCTGGCGGTCCCCGCTTGGGTAGGCCACGGTAACTCGGATTGAAGTGAGAAATTTAAGTTCAAAATTGGCTCTATAAACCGGCTTCGTTCAGTTCGAATAAAATCCCTTGGTAACGGTGGTGTGAGTCAAGGAGATGGGATATCGGTAACGGGCTTAGGACTGCCATTCAATATCGATATTATTTAGTCATAGGCCTACGTTGCATACCGTTTTGCTTGCAGAATTAATTCGTGACTTGTAGGCCTACGCTACATTATTTTATTTCAAAGGGACAGAAAATCTGATTTTCTTTACAAATTGTGGTGTCTAGGCATATAGGCCAAACTAAAAGGCAACAAATAATTTTGATTTTCAAATAAAAGAATATAAAAGTTGGCCTAGACCTAGTTAGGCCTATCTGCAACGAAAGGGCAATCGATATTGAATGGCATCCATACAGTTTATTTTCATAGATCACCCAAAAAAACAAATGGTTCTTGAAAAGTAAAATGTTTAATCAAAGTAAGCAATAATGTGCTGAATGAGTAGGTAAAATTCTTACAATTTAACGACCGATACACGTGGAAAGTTCTTTTTGCAAATACCATTCACAGTATTCACTTCAAAAAATTAAAACATGTTTTAAGGCATGCATAACTGATAGGCCTACCGCCTACCTAGAGCATAATCTAGGTATTATTTAATGTAGGCCTGACTTGTGAATGTAGGCCTATATATGCCTAGCCCTACTTAGTTCTCTGAAGGTCATGAAGTAGGCCCTACTTCAATATTTTTGTTAATGTATTTCCTTGTTGCTGAATTTATCTAGGCCTAGGCCTACTTAAATAAGTTAGCTAACATATTGCCAAATGTTAGCTTGCAAAGACCTACCCATGGCAATACTTAATCGGCCTTGGATAATCGGTACGGTCAGCTGGAAAAATAGTGCAAAATTAATCGTACGGTCAGTGCTTTGATTGGCTGTTTTGGCCCGCCGTTACAATATTGTTTAGATATTCGTACAGTCAGGACTGATACGGTCACCCATAATCTAAAAATACAATAGGCCTATTTACGCGATGGGATTTTCGCCAGCCGTGTGATTAGGTTAAATTAATTGATCTTATGGTCAGACACCTGTAGTAAAGTTTCAAGAACGACGTTGTTGTTGTTGAACTATAAAATATTATGATTACAGTATAGGGCCTAGCCGACGGTAGCGCATATTTCGCTGAATTCGAGATGGCAGGTCTGACCGTACGATTAGTGCAATATTATTTGTACGGCTGACAGTACGAATATCCACTTCGTAGGCCACTTAATCATTTGTCAGTAGGCCTAGGCCTGCTAACAATAACGTGAGAAAAGGACTTTACTTTGAAACTATAAAGCTATAGGCCTAGGCCTAGGTAGGCTCATAGTTCTAGCCTAGGCTTAGGCCTACCCGAGAAGTAGGCTATAGGCCTAGGGCTCAAGACCTATGGATTGCAGTGTCTGGGGTTGGGTTGTTTTGGATTGTTCAGCAATGTGGTTTGGTGATGATAGGCCTAGCACTAGGGGCTTACACTATGCAATGATTTTCAAGCCTCTAAGCCTCGGCTAGGGGTCTACACTATGCAATGATTTTCAAGCCTCTAGGCCTCGTCTAGGGCCTAGGCCTACTTCCTTTATAAGAGAAGAACCAACCATAGAACTATGGAAGTATCAACCAATGTTGAAATGAAAGTTGAGCATGGTTTCGGAAACAGCAACAACTTGACATTTTCCTGTATGTCTTTTGTGTTATTGGTAGGTACACAAACCATGTGAACAATAATAGCGATTAAACCACCCGTTTTGGGCCTTCCTCGAACAGGTATTCCACTCATTTTGGCACATCCATAGTTACAATTTATTAGAGATAACTAAACATTTATACTCGACAGCTCGCACTCAAACAGCCTAAATGGAAAAGTAAACAACTAAAATGGCGGCTTGGACCGTAATGCAATGCGCGGCGCACAGCGCTTAACTTGTACACCGCCCACTGCAGGAGCTAGACCTCCAGTACGCCAGTACTATTATAACTCCATGATCTAATAATTCCCCGTCCATCGTAAAACTCAACTTAAATCATACAGTCATTTCATTCAACTTCATTTGCCATAAAAAAAACAGAAATTAAAAATCCAACCCTTACCGAGGATTGGATTGTTACTGATCTGGGTTGGATTCTGTAAATTTTAATTTTACACATTTATTAAATGATTATGAACTAGGCACTTTCATCACGGCTTATAAATTACTTTACTTAGCAGCATGCCGGCAATTCATCATAAACAGAACCGGTATGCACTGAGCAGAGCGCACGTTCATTCAAAAAGTGCACTTGCACTTTGCACTCTCGCAATCTCCCACACTCAGTAACTCGTCATTGCTGGGGTCGAGAGAGAGAGAGAACCACAACACATGCGCTTTGTGGTATTCAAATGGCACGAAAACGAACCAAGTCTCGCCAATGTTGGTGATAATATTTTGATTGATTGCTTTTTAAGTAGCCGATCCATTCATTTTTCAAGCAGAACGTCGATTTTGTTGCAAATTTGTGCAAATCGTGTGCCTCCCCCCCTCCCATAACCCATCTCGTAACAAACAGATTGGCAGACCGCAAAATCGAAGGCACAGACGTTTTGAGTACAGACGAAACCAACAGCGTTGTGAAATCAACATATAGGCATTTCCAACCAACTACATACGACGACACCGCAATACGATATAACATGAAATATATCATGAGCCCGTTTATTACTGTAATCCGTAACTGAATGGGTGTAATCGGCAATATAAATAAACACGTATTTATAATTATTTCATGGCGTTCATGAAGCTGCACTGCTGTGAATGCGAGTGTTCGATCATGTCTGTGGAACGGGGAGCCATAAATGGCAATAAACGGCAAAATCAAATGTCAAGTGTCAACGTGTATTTGTGTAAGAAATAATAAAATAGTAGTTTAGTACTTCATCGTCTTGAAGGTAGCTCGTACCATATGTGCCGAACATACTCCGATCATTTATTAGGTAACTCATTCAGCCACATCATATCGAGCAGTATTGTAAAGAAAAATCTCGCAATTGCGCATGGGCGTAGTAACTATTTTTGTAGTGGGGGTCAGACTAAAATACATAAACAACAAAACAATAACCTATGTTATAATTATATATGGGTGAACGGTCTTTCGTTGGTAAAGTATACGTGATTTCGTACAATGGGGGGGGGGGGGGTCTGGGGGGAGGTCCCAGCTAATGCGGGTCCAGGGCGCACAGCACCGGATTTTTTTTCGATTCTTAGAGTGTGATTAGAGTATTTATTTTAACTAAGGTTTTAGGCATGTTTTTAAAAACATTTTGTTAGTGGTGACTGGTGAGTTTTGTTGTGAGTTATAAAATTATATTATGTTTTTTTGACAAATTTTCGAGCCGGCGGCCGGAATGATGATAACATTAGTTGGCGAGCGAAGCCATCAAGTGGGGGGGGGGGGGAGTTTCCCCCATGGATGGATGGATGGATGGATATACAAGATACATTAAACCTTGTCGTTTTAGTTACTCGTCCGAACTCCGAACACATTCACCGGGTTCTGGCTTCGGTAGGAAGCGGAACGACACGATCTTTGCCGAAGCAACGGTTCTTCGTCGGTGTATTACGTTACAATTATAATTAGAAGACACCCGCATAAGCTAACAATGTCAGTAATTACTGAGGAAAATGTTTTACTCGTAATTCCTATTTTGAGTTGTTTTCCGCGATAATGATGTTCAGTTGGTTATAGAGTGAAGGCTTATTTCTCTAACTCGATGATAGAAAGTAGAAAGTGGGTTGTAGAGTAGAGTTGTTTGAGAGAGGATGCCCGGGGAGAACTGTGAGGATTTTAACGAGACGATGGGATGGTGGTGAGCGTTACTTTATGTCAATTAATCCAATGGTTCTATTCCAGAAGATAAATGACGATAATTGAGGTGAGGATGACGGACAATTACATAACTTCGAATCTCGAGGCGGGATTCGAAACAACTACCATAAGTCCATACTGAATGACAACTACGGACGGATATAGAATGTGAAACGTAAGAATAACACGAAAATGTTTATAAATGAGCACACGATTCGTGTGCTGACTGAATGTACAAGAAATATAAATAATCTGTTTGGGTTGGGAGTGTTTTGAACTGACTATTTCCCCCACACTCCTCATTACAAGTATGAAGATAATAAAATAATAATAATAATAATAATTATTGATTCATAGCAGTTGTCGAAAAAGTTTGCCCCGACTGGGGTTCGAACCCAGAACCTCCGGCTTAACGTGCCATAGCTCTACCAAATAAGCTACCTGGACCACAGAACAAACCTATAGCAGTTTCCTAAAGGTTTGTTCTGTGGTCCCGGTAGCTTAATTGGTAGAGCTATGGCACGTTAAGCCGGAGGTTCTGGGTTCGAACCCCAGTCGGGGCAAACTTTTTCGACAACTGCTATGAATCAATAACTATGTCCTTAAAGCGGGCTTATGCTTAAAAACCATATATTATTAATAATAATAATAATAATAATAATAATAATAATAATAATAATAATAATAATAAATAATAATAATAAATTAAAGGTATTAAGTACATAATTAAATCACGTTTTACATTTTTGAATTCATTGAGCGAGCGAAGCGAGCGTCTCCACTTGACTCTTATGGCTCGAATGTCTGTTTTTGTTTTTTTTTTTTTTTTCTGTTACTGCTTCGATACAGGTCGCACCGTTTCTCTGATCGACCTGAAATTTTGCACACATGTACATACCACCTAGGCGGGTTGCTGTATAGTTTTGTGGCAAAATCGTTCAAAAAGTTAAAAAGTTACATTAAAGTTAATTGAAAGTTTTTTTTCAAACTTTAACGGAGACAAAATCTGAGGTGGCCAAATCATTTAGAATGTCCGTCCGATCACGAATATGTTATTTTTTTTTGATCCGATAAGTAGTGTAGTCGGAAATTACATTATAACAAAGTCCCGTTACCATGGCAACGGCGCACGTGGTTTCAGGTCACTATGCACTGCCACCTAGAAGTAATCAAAACACTATCGAGGAAGCAGTGTATTATTTGTAACCAAAGAGTTTAACAAGGAAATGATGTCAAGGTCTTCTAGATGGCGGTGGATTTTATCCATTCTCTCCTATTTTTCAAATTTTCAGCTAAATCGGTCAAGACCTTAAAGACTTATTGGTATGTAACATTATGGGAATGTCTTACTCGGTCGTGTTGCACGTACCGGTGCTCGCTCAACAACGCGTCCAACTGAGCGTTTTCCTAGTAGTTACCTAGGATACGTATGTCCCACGAAGCCTCATAATAGTAATACTAATAACAGACAAATTATATTACGTATGGATATATTATTGTACATAACATAGTGAGTACTAATTGAGCGAGCGTAGCGAGCGTCTCACTTGACTCTTATGGCTCGAATGTCTGTTTTTGTTTGTTTGTTTTTTTTTTGTTACTGCTTCGATACAGGTCGCACCGTTTCTCTGATTGACCTGAAATTTTGCACACATGTACATACCACCTAGGCGGGTTGCTGTATAGTTTTTGAACAAAATCCGATCATTGGTTATAAAAAATAAAATAAAAAAATAAAAAAATAAAAATGTACCGATCGTTATGAAATTTTGCAGGGTCAATAAGTACAACATTCTCTCCTATTTTCCAAATTTTCAGCTAAATCGGTCAAGACCTTAAAGACTTATTGGTAATCATAATTCGAAAAATGATGTTAAAAAATGAAGGAGGCAGTGAAGATACAAAGATACACTTTAGAAGGCATGACGTCAATTAGTACATTGCAAAGATGTTGGAATAGTATAGTGTACAATGTCAATATCCAGTTAGGCCTACACTGTGTGGTGGGCCTTATGGAAATGTCGTACTCGGGTCATGTTGCACGTACCGGTGCTCGCTCAACAACGCGTCCAACTGAGCGTTTTCCTAGTAATAATATTATTTGTCTCATGTGGTATAACGTGGCTCGTGGCTTGCACACAGCGGGGAAACATAATTGTAAAACGTGTCAGAGCTAGAAGATTAGGAGCGCATACAAGTACTGTGTGTACAAGACGTTTCCTCCACCCAGGAGACTAGTACGACTTGTGCCTTACAAGGATCACTACCTACGTGCACAGTCAATAATTTACATTTCCAGATGCATAACCTCGATTTGTTTGTATGTTACCTTCATCCAATCCTTTCTTCTTGTTATCTGGGACTAAGTGGGTGATACAGCTGAAAGTTTCGGCGACCATGGATGGATTTCGCCGAGGGTTGTCTCTCGTAGTGATGTGACGTAAGCAATGATGGTACTTCTTTGGTATATAGTATACCCTAAACTAAAACTTTCGACTTGCAAACTTCCCTTGTTAGAATGTGTTGTTTTTTTTCAATTTTTTTTTCAATTTTTTATTAGGACAAATTGTACATAACAACAACACAATTTTTAGTGTATGTGTCCTTTAGCTAAATCAAATAAATGTTACTAATACTAATATAATGATAAATTGTCATTTTTTTATAATAATTATTGAAAAGTAATAAAATAAGGTTCATTTCATTATATTATAGTCAATTAATAATATCAAGTGATAACAGGAATTTCTGTGAGTGTATCATTAAAGTAACCAATAAGACAATAGTAGGCTATTAGAATTAGAGTTTGTTTTAATTTATGTTTGAAACGGTCATAACTTGAAATGTTTTTATTGGAGTCCGGAAGATGGTGATAAAGAGATTTATGTAAGTAGCCTGAGTTTTCTTGGCCAAGTTTTGTGTGATATGAGTTTAGCATAAGGTGATATTTTTTAAGTGTGTCATGATCATGGACATTTGTATTTATTGAGTAGGTGTGTATATTTTATTTAATTACTAATATTGATTTGAAAATGTATAAACATGAAATGGTAAGGATTTTGTGGCGTATAAAAAAAGGATTACAGTGTTCTGTGGGATCAAGGGAACAAATTGCTCTAATTGCTTTTTTTTGTATAATAAAAACTTTATTAATGTGGGTGGATATACCCCAAAATTCAATTCCGTAGCTTATGGCTCAAATAATGAATACTTATCTGCCTGATGGTCCTTATAGCATATCATTCTTAGCATATCGTATCATTCTTCAAAAATACGTTTTTCGAGTATATCGTGTATCGACGGAGAAAAACATATTTTAAAATAAGTTACATCTGAAATGTTTTTTCCTTAATTTTAGGGTAATACCAAAGCTGAAAAAGTAGTGATACACTTTAGGTCACAGTATCGCGCAAATTTAATTTTGAACTCATTGACAGTTGTAATCAAATTTAAATTTAATGAATAATATGCATATTACAATCATTTATAATATGCCTACGATAATTATTTAGTAAAACTAAAATCATGTATTTCTACAAGAGATCGACTGCGGAATTACTTCAAGGAAACACAGAGAAAGAAAACAACACCACCCGAACGTGGTTGCCCTGTTGTTTACAGTTTACACCACTCGCTACGACAATCTCGCAAATAACGATGTTATCACAACCACAATTCTTCTCGTAAGTCCACCATCCATTTCATAGCAATCTACCAGTGAGCTGTAATGATTCGAGAAAGCAATAAACGATATAATATTTTACGTACACTTTTACTTCTTTCTAATACTCATAACGAGAGACGGGGCCATATATCCCCCCCCAGCCCCCTCCACCCAACCTCCTTCGCCAAGTTGGACGAGAGAACAGCTGTTTGTGAAACGAATCAATGAAGATAAAGTTTAAAATGTTAGTCAAGGAAGCCTTAAAGCTGTAAGAGATACGGCTATATAACGGTGGGGTAATATTATGCCAAGATCTACTTCATAACCATGTAACGTAAAGAATACGGCTACATAACGGCGGGGTAATATTATGCCAAGATCTACTTCATAACCATGTAACGTAAAGAGGTATTTGTATATTATTTCGAGTACGTATTAAAC
Organism: Sweltsa coloradensis; assembly: GCA_024449915.1. Lineage (NCBI taxonomy): Eukaryota > Metazoa > Arthropoda > Insecta > Plecoptera > Chloroperlidae > Sweltsa > Sweltsa coloradensis. Next base: position 817,961 of record JAMZAV010000243.1, on the reverse strand, counting down.
TACAAATTGGAATAATTTAATTACTCTAATTAAATATTATTAATTATTACCGCTTGTACTATGGACTGAGTGTAAGTTACTGCATTTCTGCAAATGTCAAAAAAAAGTCAATTGATAACGCCTGAATTTCTTGGTTCGAGTTTAGGCATAAATCTTTGGTTTATTTAGGCCAATATTAGCAACAGTAAGCATGATCATTACTGCGCAGCGTTTATATTTCAGGAGGTTTGTATTTTAGTTGGGATATTTGGCTACATTTTCTTCTAATTATTTGGATTCACATAATATAATGATTATATTTTGTGAAGAGAGACAAAATCTTGTACAATGTACAAAACAGTTGGCCCGGATTGAGGCTGGAAACCAAATCATATTTTGATGATATTTCATTAATTTTAGCATTAATATTAATTGTTATGTTATTGTTGACAAAAGATTATTTGGGTTTGGAATACAAAATAAAGTTTGTCATAATTGGAACATACCATGAAAAATATTCAGTTTTCATACTAATTTACACCTAAACTAATAGTCTGTTGTGGGACAATGGCAAACAAGTGTCATTATAACTGTTAGCGATGTATACTATACGTCTTTGTTGTTGTTTGTATAGTAAAGTAAAAGGAGACGGGTTTTGTGGAGTAAGAATCCCCTCGACTATATAACAGCATTTCATCCCCACCCCTTCAAACCGCAACCCCCCACCCCGGATGCGCCAAGGGTTGAATATTATCCTTTCAACGCACTCGCCAATGATATAGTATTTCCACACACGTAAACACAGAACCCACATGTAGCTGAAGCATTGTTAGCAACAACCTTGAGCTTTCGGATAAGATAATAAACAATCATGCAGAAGGCGTGTGTCTTCGGCAGCTATGATATTAATATTATGATAAACCGCTATTATTAATTACGATAATTTCAACAGGCACATGCAGTAGCTACATGAGTTTTTTTCTTCTTGGCACACATTCAACTTGTTTTAATTACTTCTGACTGCACCAAGGCCATGAAGACCGCGCAGCCTTGGACCAAACACGGACACCCAATAGGAGGAAGTCCTCGGACCCACGAGCCCACTAGGAAGTCTTACACCGTACGGACGTCCGGGAAGTGCCGGAAACGACCTTCAGTCATTTGGTGAAACTAGTAGGCATTTTTTTAAAACTAAATATTACAAATATGGAAAAGTATATTTTTGTACTCGCAGCTATAGAGGAAGCTATTTTTATTCCGGTAGTATTTCGATTGCGATCAAACTTTTTTTGTAGGCGCATCAAACTCGGATGTCCAACACGCATAACAATAGCGTGGGAATAGTGAGGTAGATGTGTTATTATAAACGAATACAAAATTAGCTCTAAAACCCATCAACACAATAGAAAATCTCTTCAGATTTATAGCGCTCAGCCATGACCTTCCAGACTAGTCTTTGCGCTGCAGTCCCTGCCTTGGTCGGTCCTACATTTGCGCCAGTCTTGAGCAAGTTCACCAAAATAGTCGGGGGCTTTTAGAAGTGAAGTTTCTTCGTCAAAAAAGGAACGAACAAAGTCAAGTTCCCGTCAAACTTACAAATTGAAGCAAAAAGAAAATAGAGCATAAAGTTGACGATTAAAATCGCAATTGTTTAAAATCTTAGTAAAGTGAATCTCAGAGTCAGAGTTGCAGGAAGTCCCAATGTTCAAGAACCGAACCAATACGAAAGGTCAATTAAATGTTTAATTTTAGTGTTTATATCTGAATTTGATGACGGGATCGTCACAGCATGGTCACAGCGTATAAAGAACTTCTGAATGACCAGAAAATTCGTTCCAAGCTCCCATAAAATATTATCTTTTTAAGTTGCTAGTTACATATTTAGGAAAGGAATGGGTTTCCATCGAAAATATCCTTAAATAGGAACTTGTTCTTATAGGAACGCGTCACTTTTACGAACGTGTTCCTACCCAAGACTGTCAGGTGCTATGCTAATAGTTGCCATCGAAAGTTTTTTTAGTTTTTACAGAGCCCGTGCGTATTCCTAAGCCAAGATGTTTAGCACAAATAACCCACTAAGTAATATTTCGGAAGACTAGTTTCAACGAGGTAACTCACACGCCATGCAATAGATCACGGGGTGGCCTCGCCGAGCACCCAGAGATGCGGACGGGACCCAACCCCCCGGCCGAACATGATTGATGACGTGCACACGAATACGAGAGTAAAAACTCCGAGGCATTGTCATAACATGTCAAAACAAACGTTTCCAGGTTGATAAATAATAAACTTATGTATAGAAAGTAAAAGAAGTGGTCGAAATCGTTGTGTATACAAAGAAACGCACATATGAATACAAAGTGTAAGATATTCCAAGCCGATATCAGACGTAGTGACAGCCAATGTAAAGTACATTTCAACTGAAGAATAGGCGGCAGGTGTACGAATCTCCCCTCTCGGCCCCACCTCCTCTGCGCCTGGAGCGAGCGGGCAGGAGAAAGATATAATCTCATGTATAGCCAGACGATCTTTCCATTGATACAATCAATCAATCAATCAATCAATCAATTGAACGAAATAATTACCTGTGGCCTTGAAATAACATTTTTTTTGAATTGGTTCATTTATGGGAGTTAAAATATATTCGATCTTTTCCCTCTCGCTCGGTCAACACAGGCGCAGATGGAGGTGGTACCATGAGGGGGAAACTCTCACACCTGCGGCTAGTCTTTACCTGCGATTACCTTTAGACGTGGAGCGAGTTGGTACTTGGGATGTGGGAGTGGAAGTGGGACTAATACTTCATCGTCGGTCGCGCGCCTACCTTATACCGCTACCCTTACCACAACCGCTACCGCTACTTGGATGTACACTGACCACAACCACGACCATGACCACTACTATTAATAAGGCGTGCGGTAAGACGATTAGTTTGTGCAAAAAAGTACCAAGAGAGGAGGCAGGCACTAGCAGCCAATTTCAACCGAACAAGGGTAAGAACGGGAACGACTGTAATAACTCAGTAATCGATTAACACATTCATTACGTAACGATATAGCCATAAACATCATGGAAAAAGGGCTTCAAAACTTCGGATCATTGAAGAGAATAGTTTTGTTTGAGAAAGGTAGATAGATAAATAATTTTGTACTGTCCTGTGACTGAGCGTCAAGCTTAAATTTTGTTTGTACTACTTCCACAAACAAAAGAGAAAAAACATATCAAGTAGATGTGTTCCTGCCAAGTAGATGTGTTCTTCCTTTGCGCGCAAGAACCCGAGTTTAAAACACGTACATACAGCACTGGTTACTGGTTATAGCATTATATAACACGGGTCTTTCATATTTTACCTCTGTACTGAATACTGATACAATTGAAGGTAATGTGCGATTTTTTGTGTGTCAAACAATAAATAAATAAATAGGCCTTTATAAAAAAAATAATAAAAAAAAAATAAAAAAAATAAATACATAAATAAATAAATACATACATACATAAATAAGTGAAGTCCATCAACACATCAGCTATTTTAGTACCATCTCTGACCTACTACTCCAGGCGCCTACATAAACGCTGGGAAACATAAATCAGAACAGTTGTATTATATGCTTTGTTGTGGTTGTGGATCCTCATTACTTTCAACTACGGTTTGCTCCTAATGAAATGTCTCCTGCCACCGCGTTGTGGATTGGAATCGCAGTCGTCTCTCTCGTAAAGCCGGCTCCGCGATTCGAAACATGACATCGACTTTTAATTAATATTCGCCCTTCAATGCTATAAATAAATACTTGATTCATGACGCGGACGTCAATCCGCGGTTGGTAGAGATGACCGATATTAGGTGGTGGGTGACGTGACGGATGAAGAAGAGATGGCGAGTTGGGTCCACGCAGCGTACTCCCGTGCAACCGTCAGTGTTGGCGCTCCACTCTACTACGGGAGGTCCCGGGTTCGAATCCCGTCATGACCGGCAATCCTGCCTAAAAGTTTTTCCTGAGATTTACCTCAGTCGTTAATGCGAATGCAAGGGGGTGAGTCCTTTTTTCACTGCCCTCGGACATCCCTTGACAATATCCGCAACATACCTCTATGTTCACCGGAAGAGGGGCATACATTGCACCCTAAGTTTAATTATCTCGGTAAAAATTTAAATTTTACTTCCGTACAAATCATAGACCCCCCGAACCCAGATTGAACTTGTTGGTGAGAGATAGACGGTGTAAACATGTACTCCTAATAGTAACTGGGTGAAACTTTCGCTCATGAAGACAAGATTCCAAACAACAGACAAACGAGTTTGTAAAACATAAAACGAACAAAAGCCCGATATGTTTCTTGTAATAAATTTCCACAAACGGAATTCAAAGCTGTATCCAAATAGATGGTCAAGTATTGTGGAATAGACAACAATAGCAAGCAACATACCACAGACAATCGTGATTTGAGAGAACTAGCAAAGGCGTTTTTAAAAATATTTTTTTAATTTTTATAAACGGGAAATACATTTTGTTTTTTTCATCATTGCGCCATTTTTAGTAACATTACAGATTACATTAATTTTTCTACTGAACAGTTACGACACTTAAAAGATAAATGCATTAATTTTTCTACTGAACAGTTATCATATCTAGTGCATTTATCGTTCAAAAGAGAAATATCACCTAATTTGAAACCAATTATTGTTGATGGGATGGGTTACTTATTTATGAGTGTATATGACAACAAAGAGATATTGAGGTGGCCTACATCCGTCAGTCAAACATTTAGATACACAGAGGGGGAAGCTTGTATTAGGATCGATACTTACTATAGCAAACAAAAGCAAATAACGTTACAATTTTATTCCATTTTAACGCACAAGGGTGAAGACATAAAACACAACACGCCTTTCCATCTGAATACTAAACAATGATTACAAGGCATCAACATGCCATTGATTCACTCTTTGTAGCTAGTTTAACAACTAGCGTTAGTTTAATTTATGGACACCTTCTTGTTTTACCGAAATGGTTCTAGCTGAAATTCCGCATATTTCCCGCTTGTAAACTGTAAAGCACTAAAGCACAAGCGCTTCCCTTCAAAGCTTAGTTTGTCCGAGCGGAGAGCGCTGCGATGTGGTCGCCATTGTGTGCACAGCGCTCACAACTCTCTCGCTCTCTCGCTCAGGACACGGAAATAAACTGATGTTCCAGCCAAAAGGCCTAAAGTTAGCTAACAGCGGGGTGGGTGGGGCTGTCAGTTATCGCTTTAATGCCGGGAAATAATTGTGTCTGTCACTGACTAACAGGGTTATTACCGTCGTTAGCTCGGCATTGTAAATATATGCAGAACAGTTACTGGAATCACTGACAAAAAAGATGAAGTATATAAATCTGGGACTACTCTTTTTAACTGGGTTAATTATTTTGAGTAGAAGATGGTTCCTGGTTAGTGAAAGTCGATAACACACAATACATACTCACAATCTAGCGCTAGGTAAGTTTCCTATAAATTCCCAACTGAGAGACCCAACACAAGTATGATAGGATAAAATAGGATATAATATCCCTCTGTTTATTCGGACTCATTAGGCTAACATCATATGCGAGACCTGCCTCGAATAATTAGTAGCCCTATGTACATATCAACACTGTACTTGACAAAAAGTAAGCAAATGTAAGCTTATTACGAAAAATAACAAAGAAGCAATTCTGCAAGTATTTTAGTGACAAAAGCAGATTTTCACTGGGAGTTACATGGTTCAATATAATTATGGGACGCCCTTTCAGATTAATTTCACTCTGTCCAACAAATCTTTAGTCCTGGACAAGGCCCTAATATGGAACTTTGTAAACCGTTCCGTTCCACGGGACATAACCGATCTCAATGATCATTACATAACACATTCAAAATACTTTGAAAAGTCAAAAATATGAGCTTGAGTTTCGGAAGCTACCTTAGCCCAAGTACTATTCCCAGGCACTGGAGAAATTGTAGATATTTATTTCAGGTAAGTAAAATGTTTACCTGCAGGGTACGATATTTCTACTGAATTTGGCGGGAAGTACTTACTAATGTTAAGAACGGAACGCGTTCCCATTAGAATGCCCATAAATGTAAAGTCCCCCCTGTCTCCTTCAAGAGTGTCATAGAAAAGATGCCAGAATAAAAACAATATTTTGTAGTTGTGAGATGTAAAAATAGGGTGGGAAATCTGAAAAGTAGTTTTTTGACTCGACATGTATAGTTCCCGCACCAAGACCGTGTGTCCTACTTAAAGCAACAGTGCCCTATGATCAAACTAAACTCGAAACCAAATCGGTCACGGTTCTTGTCCAAGACGTCTCTAGCTACGTGTGATGTGATGTCCGTATCGCATCGTACGCCCACTCCACGGGTCACTCGCAGAGGTTAGACTTGAAGGAGCTACGTCTGTTACATAACTCCAACCAAGATGCCGTCAGATCAAAGTGGCTGAAAGTTGTTTGGTGTGGTGCGGGCTAAATCAGCAATCAATACCAGCTACACACTCGGTAACTCGATCAGGTGATTGTGATTACCGTTTACATTGTGACGTAAGCTAAGCAAACCGCGCCTTTCTCGAGGAAGACAAGTAAGAGAAGTAATTATCTGATACGAGTTTCAAACTACACTCAGTTATTATTCTTCGGCGATTACAAACACGTTCATTACACCGTCTGACAGTTAATGTTTCAATAACAAGAAACATGAGCTGCGTACTTGTTTTGTAATGATTATATTAGTAAAAACCAGCATTGCACCAATACCAAACATTGCGTTGTAATAAATACCATGCTACGTCAATGTAAAATTTTGTTTTGATGATAACATAGCGAACCTTAAAAAAATCCGTAGTTTTGCTTTTTTTTGAGTGAAGTTTTCAATTCGGCTAAGTATATTGGTAACGAACTTTATGAATCCAATGTCCTGAAGATAAAGCACGTCTATTTACGGATCTGATTTCTCAAGAAAACAATTGTTACTTTTTTAATCGATTTTAAAATAATTAATCTATAAACTTTAAACAACCTTGCATGCTGCGTGCGTTTGAATATTTGCCGAACCGTAAATTTCGATGCTACAAACGTCTAAATTAAAAAAATCGTAACAAAATTAAATTTCCATGAACATGCGGTTTTTCAACAATTCTTTGACTGATAAACAGACCAACATTTTGACCATTGTCAATGTTATTTTACAGAACCTTCTTCTAAAAATTTGTGTTATTTGACGCAATCGAATAATTATTTCTTATGAAAATTGCAATTTTACGATTTTTTTCTTTTATTAAAAATTACGATTAATTAAAAAATTAAGTAATTTTTTTATTTAATTTAGTTTAATTAAAAAAATTAAGTTAATTTTTTATTTAATTTAATTCAATTAAAAAAAAACTTCGACTAAGTAATGAATTTTTCACAGAACAACAGAAAATCCGCGTAACACATGGCAGCTCAATGCACCATATACGCTCATCCAACAACGCGGCGGGACTTAAGCGTTTTCCTAGTGATAAACACAACGCTTACCACCGTAGTTTGCTTTTGGCATGGAAAGTTTCAACTCAGTATATTGTAACGAACTTTAATAAATAATGTCATGCAGATAAAGCTACGTACTAAGTTACAGATCTGATTTTCAGAGACATAATTTGTCCTCCTTTGTAAATCAGATTTTAGAAATAAATTAATGAATATAAACATTTAAGGCGACGATTAAAACAACATTGCATTGCTGCGTGCATTTGAAAATAGGCCCACGTAAAAATCGATGCTACAAAAGTCTACAAAGTAAAAATAAAAGGTCTGTGTAACCAAAATTTGAAATTTCCATGGGACATGCGTTTTGACAAATTGCTGTTCGCTCGGCCGACTGACACCACAGGACCAAACATTTTGAACATATGGTCCAAATGTGGAAATATAGGGCTCTACAGTAACACATTTCTAAAATTTGTAAAAAAAAAAAATAGTTTTCACGAATTTTGATTTTGTTAAAAACTCCAAAATTACCTATCTTCGTGAGTTTTTCTCTATGGCCGCAGGGCTGTCCATGTATGCTTTATTGACAACTTTGCAAAGTTCCATAGACGTCGGATGTTTCTTGGCTGAGCGAATAGCTATTTGCTAACTGCCAAATGTGCCCCATTCCCTCACGTGCCAACTGAAAATTGGTGTTTTTAATTGAGTAGATAAAGCTTATTTATAATTATAATACAATTTTGAAATGGACGGAAAATTTAGCAAATAAAAGCATTTCGTTGGCTCATTTTCAATTCTCAGTCAATCGTACATATGAGCTGAGTTTCGTGATCCTGTATAAATACAAACCCGATCTAGGACGTGACTTGTGAGTGTGAGTAGCCTCGCAATAGTGATGACAAAACGCGTGCAGAATTAAGTTTCAGCACGAACAAAACGTCAATAAATTTGTTTGCCGGGGATAAGTTGATTGTTAGTTCGTATTAGTGCTCTCCATTTGACTCGAGAGTTCCAGTTGGAAAAACAAGCGGCAGCATTTCCCGGCATTTCCTACTGGTTTAACTAACAACTTAACATTCAGGTATATGACGTTCAAGAGATATTAAGACACAGGAACATTGAAGTACATAATAATTCCTGGTAATTGTAATGGTGCAATCAATGCAATCCAAATAAATTGAAATATAGAAAATCGATTCAACAATCAGTTACTTCCGCAAACATTTTTTCAGGTGGTGGATGGCTTCGAACCCAGAACCTGCCAATCAGTACTACAAAAACTGAAAGTTCCCAGAGGCAAACATTTTCTCGCTTGAAATCAGAATTTGGGAAAGCAAAGCATACGAAAAATCATCAATACACAAATTTTACATGACACAAATTTTACAATTTACATAATTATAATTTTACAAATTAGACAATATTTCGATCATTACAAAATGCAATTGTTCAGATTATTGACAGAGACACAAGCGCAACACGCGAGACTGATTCGGGCAGGTCGCAGGTCGACACTAGAAATCCTGACTTAATTTTTACTACCCTATAGCTTGGACATTCTTTTCACTAATACTTCTCACCCAAATATTTAGCTGGTCATCTAAAGAGGAACACGTATATTGTTCATGTGGGCAGGTTTATGCTGGAAATAAAAGATTGTGTAATTTTCAATCGTGTAAAATCAATCAAGTTCACGATTTGTGATTCAGATGGACCTAGATCTCCACCTTGCAGACACGACAGATGGAGGATGGATGCACTGCTGTGTTATCGCGCGCATTAGGTATGCACCTCACATACCGCGCACCACTGAACGACCGTATGCGACTCCAGTCCAGGAAATGTTGAGCACACAACTTATATATTAGAAAGTATACTTCGAGAAAATGTAATTCTCCGAATAAAACTTTGCCGACATTTACATTTTCTTCCCGTATCTCTTCCTAGCAGGCGTATAAAGGGTTTCGCTCTGACGGGCTGCCTCGTGCGGCGATTGTATGTGTATACATTGCATCTCTCTACATGAATACAGATTACACCCAACAATGTTGAACACGTCATTCAATGAAGAGAAACAAAAACGATGAAAAGCTGTTACGTGTGAAAATGTGTGTTTAAAATCTGAATGCCTCTCTTGATTGAAAACTAATAGTCGATCGAGCGGAGAGCGCAGGCGCAATCATGCCAAGTTATCGGCTATCAACACGTCAAACGGTTTATCCGAGTAATTTGACGCAAATTGCGCAATGAGTGGTTACAACCGCTCTGCTGGATGTACTGCACAGCGGATATCATATTGAATTAGTACCGACACGATATTTTATTGGTTTCTGATGGAGTTGTTAAAATATAATGGATGCAGGTTTACTTGGGGTTGGGGGTGAGCTTTGCGTTGTTGAAAGTGTCCACATTTATCATCATCATAAAACAACATTTTCTAAATGTAGAACAGTACAGTGTACATATGGGAATCGTCACATTCGTGGATCAGTCTGTTCCTCAGTCCGTGCGTGAGTCACGAACCACGTCTCGCGACACGACATCTGATTGACTTGCGTTTTTGTTCACATTTACCTTCTACAGGGATGATTGAAAATGGTTTTGGTGACCTCTAAATCAAGTGCCATATCCGAAATAAGGGGATGTAACCCAGTCGGCACCTCCACCAGAGGGTTTAACGTGCTAAGAATCGTTGCATAATAAATGTACATCGAAGGCTTCACACTCGTATTTTTATACTCACGTACCCATGATTGAGTTATGATGAACAGATCAAAAAACAATAAGTAACTCCAATCTTGTCTATATTCACATAATTCACCCAACGAAAATGATATGCAGGTTTTATTCTGAAGTAGAAAATAGGACTAAAAGAATTTTCCATGTATTTTACATCAAAACGTTCGTTATTGATTCCGAATATCTTATAATTAAATTATTAATTATTATCATAATAATATACTTATTATAATACTTAATGTTAGTACGGAGCAAACTCCAATCACCTGCTTTAATAGTTATGTATAATAAATACTAAGATTTGTTTTGGAACGAGTGATTGAGAGCTCCACTGTGAAATGTGAATCTGTCCCAAGTAATTCTCTCGTCTCCTCGACGGCCTCAGCCTGCGATCTGTTCCCGCTAAAAGGTTGTCCCTACTCTAGTCCGAAGGCTGCAAGTATACAGCGCCTCTGGCCAGGCACTCCAATCCAATCCAACCACATCATAATAATATTATCATAAAAAGCTTGCTTGCACTCGGCGATATAAACGCGCTAGTTTTTACACAAGGACAGGACAGTGATTATCTAGCCCGCACGAAGTAAGACGGACATGTGGGTGATGGGTGCAAAACAATCGCACACTTCACTTTCAATGCAATCACTCTTACTAATGGATGGTGGCCTATTATCCTATTGGACACGCCTAAACTCGAATGTAAACGGCATGAGGCGGGCGCGAATGGCAGGGACTTATTTAGAAGGGCGCTCTGTCTCACCTTGCGTGTTATTACTTATTCTCTATACCCTGAAAATAAAGAATTTTGATTATTTGAATAAGAATATTTTTACACAGAACCACAAAAAATCGTACAACGAAAGATATTAAAGATACACAATTTTCAAAATATTAAATGTTCTATCCAAGGCAGTGGCGTAACTAGGAATTCATAAAGGGGGGGGGGGGGGTCAACCAATTAATTCATAGATGTACCGAAGGCTCTGTGGGGAGGTCTCCTTCAAGGTCATTTTGGTGAAAATCTGTGCGTTTTAGCATCACCAATTTTTTATGTACTAAAATCCTGTTTTTAATCTAAAAGTTTTCGCTTTCAAGGTCATTTTGGTGAAAATATGTGCGTTTTAAAGCATCGCAATAACCAAATTTGAATCTATAGTCTATACTAAAATCTTCTTTTGCATGGTCAGATGGTAATTTGCCTTTAGTTTTGCGAAAAAACAGTTATTCTATATTCTCCATTTCACTTTCACACTTTTCTAAATCTTCTTAATTTTCTTATTCTTTTTTTTTTAGGGGGGGTTGTCCCCCCCTTGGATACACCACTGATCCAAGGCAAGTGTTAACAAAGAAAGAAAAACAACAGCCATCCACTCGAATACTGATTGCTAAAATGATCCACGAAAAATGCTTTAAAAAACCTTGCAATATTGGCATCATGTAAGGATGGAAAAACTGTTAAAAATAGTTTTGGTCTTCTCAAAAGACTATATTATGAAGTTCCTACTCTCAAACTGTGATTTTGGAACACATATTTTCGCTGGAGAGCCTGCCATAAATCGTGTTAGTGAGTTCACATTCGGTTAACACGTTGTAATAAAAACCCTCTATCGCTTGCATGAAATTATGATCAAGGGCCACGTGACAAGTGTGTCAATCCAACCGACTAAAGTGGCGACTGCTCTAATAAGCCGGCCTAAAGCGTCAAGCACACAATGCCGGACTAAATGGATTTGCGATACAAATCAAATCTCGTTGATGGCTGGAAGTACACGGCCAGGGGTGTAAAAACAACGATTACTGCATAACTCTTCTGTGTTGGTAGTGTGCCGAAACATAATGGAGACATTGCGTTTGTTTGTGGGTAACCGCACGAGAGGAGGCAAAAACTGCAGCACGCCATTCTAGACTACAATTAACACTATATACAATCGTGCCACATTCACCATAATTAGCGCATACATTTTAGTGAACCATTACAAAACAGTCTCAACTATCTTATCTTATCATCCGAATTATGATTTTAAAATAGATAATGAACGATAATTAATAGTTGTGAGAACAATTTGAAAACTGGAATTTTAAATCCACCACTTCGTTTAAGAGATATAAAATGGTACAGCTTTTTTAGGCAAATTTGTGTCGCTTAGCCGACTTACACCACAGTTTTCTGAAATTTTTTGAACATATGTCAAGAATGTAGAAATATTAGGGCTCTGCTGTAACACATTTCCAAATTTTTTTTAAAATAATTTCATAAAATAATTTAGTTTTTTACGAATTTTGTTTTGTTAAAATCTCAAAATTGGCTATATCTCGTGTTTTTTTTCTGGCTGATTAAGACAAAATTTTGAAAATCTATGACCGCAAGGCCGTCCTGTATGCTTTATTGACACTTTGCAAAGTTTCATATATGTCGTATGCTTCTTGGCCGAGCGAATAGCAATTTGCTAAACTGTCAAATGTGTCCCATTCCCTCTTAACTTTTTTGTGCCAAGAACTCAAGAGGATAATATTGTGAAAGAATCGACATTTTTCATGATGACGTAAAACTAATTGTGTTTCTGCTGCACAACACGCTGTTTTTCAACTGCGAATTTGAAAAACACATTTCGTCCTAATTAAAAAGCTGCTGTCACGATTTTTGTGTTAAAAAATTCAAAGAAAAACATGTATGAATTTACCAAGCACGTCAAGATGATTTAAGTTTAGCGGACTACCTATAACAACGTCATTACTAATTATCAATAATTATATTTAAGTACTTGAGAAAACCGTTTTCGCAGGGAATATGCATTGTCATTAGGTTTATTACACACCAAAACCATTAGCTGTTCTCGAACCTCCGTTTCGCACAGTACAGTACAGGAGCGTAGCTCTTTTCCGAGTGGAGGGGGAACAACAAATCTTCTTGGGGGGGCTGTGCCCCTTAACTACAACGCCGCAGACGAAAATGATGAAAATCCGTTTTTTTATAGAGTGTGTTTGGTGCGTTCTAGAAAAAATTAAGTGGGCTGAATGCAATACGAAATTAATGTATTTTTTGTACAGTAAAAACTATAAATTACTCTTCATTAGGGGGGTGTAAGGTAAGTGAAAGGTAAGTGGAGATAACACTGCATTCTTAAGTGTGGGGGGGGTCACGTTCAAAAGTGGAGGGGGGAGGGGAATTCCTCCCATTCCCCATAAAACAATTTTCAAACTATACAACGTCAGGTTTTAAAAGCATGTATTTGGCGCCTGTTAGTTACAGCATTGGCTCCAATAACATAAATAGCAACAATAACAAGATACTAAGGCAGCATGATAATAATATGCGGTTAAAACCAAGACTACTCTCAAAACTTGCTCCTCTTAATTTCCCTCCGTGCACGCGACCGCTCGCTATTATGTGCAAGGAGAAATATTTATGAGGAGAAATATTTCAACACACGGCTTTCATTTATCATGTAAAAAGCGACGAAGTTAATTTCAAAGAAGGGTTGGATTATAACATGGTAATAGATCGTTTATCACGTACAGTCTACGGGCTTGGTAAAATATTGCGGTGGGAATATCAATATGCTCGAGTTGAACGAGACAACAGTCGACACATGAAATAGAATCCAATATAGGAATAGCTTGCGAGTCTTCCGGGGCATACAGAGAGGGGGCGTGGCTCGCCTGCCAGACGCAGAGTGAGCCGTCACGTGATCAACATGACGTAGTAGTAGAGTGCATGTTTACCAACCGAGGAAACGTCAAGTATTTATCTCGACATGCATCATTACTACGTGCTAACTATGGTAGGGAAATTAAATTAAAAGAGAAGAGATTTAAAATGCAGAAAGGTGTGAGTTCGATTCCCGCCTCCGACAATCCTGACTCAATGGTTTTCAGACTTTTGTTGGTTGGGTGCGATGCTGAGTGCCTTTCAAATTTTGTGTTACGTTTCTTTTTTTTTAGATGTGGAGCACGAAGATAAGGAAGGAACTGTATACATGAAGAGGTTGCTCGAGGATTCCGATTATGCAATATAAACAAGACGAAGGATACAAACAGAGAAACAGAGAGAGGCCAAGAATGTGGTGAGACCCTCCCACCTCCTACCCGACTTTACATATAGGAAATAGGGTTGGATATTGATTGATATGTTTTAGAAAACTTTTGTAACTTTGACAATAGGATAGGTAACCAAACACTCAATTCTCCCCTTTTTTATTTCAGCCCGTTAATTTATATTTATATTTTATTTTTTGGCTACATTGCAATAGGACATCATGCCCCACAAGTACCATTTATCATACATACATTAACATTTAACGAGTCCACAAACTTCATTAAAAAACGTGCATATTTTCGTAACCAAACACCTTCCGACCTTGACAGGAAAAACAATTAATTTGCGTAGATATGTCTAGTCATCACCTTCACGAGTATGCTCAGAAACAACCAGCTTGATTGAAGGAACATACTAAAAATAGGAACGCCGGTTTTGGCTTGATTGGTAAAGTTACGTGCAATTTTGACTGTCATTTAACAACTCATTTGACCTGAAGGCACACGGCATTCGGCTTGGAACTTCCGTTGATTGTTTCGTTTGCTGCAATCAACCAATAATTTTTGTTTCTCTGAGCATAGTGACGTGATGGTAACTACTTGCTACAACAATTCTAATTCAAACACACATTGATGATATAATTTGTTGTTTCATGAATTCACAACAAAAATCAAGTCCAGTCAAAATATAGGGGAAATACTACAAGAGGCCAGGGACAGCTAATTTTGTGTTCGATTAATAATCGACGTAGATACGAACGATCGATCATAGATTAATCCAATAAGTAATCGCATATAGTTCAATATTGTGCTGTGTCGTAACACAACGCAAAGAAACACTCACCCACTAATAGTATCTCTACTACGAAACTTTCAACCTTCTGAAATGATGTTTTTAAATCCTTGAAAGGGGAGACGTAGTTAAAACAATCTATTACAAAAATAATCTAATATCGAAAATCGATTAATATTATCCAATATCCATTATGAATTCAATAAGTTGGGTTGAAACATTGTGTGAAATTCGGGCAACAACAAAGTACTACAAAATTAATCATAATGATTAATGAAATTAAAATTGCAACTGTTCGTAGACAGGTATTACATACAGCCAGGAGAGCGTAAATCAAAGCAATACTTCGTATGCAAAGTATTTGTAATAAAAATGCATCGTGCTTTGAACTATACAACTCAAACGAATATTTGCATTTTCCAGATAATATTTCCAGGACACGTTATATTAGACGGGAATAATTAAAAACTAAAACCTTACACTAAAGACCTATCCAACTATCGTGAACAAGTACTTTAAATGCAATACTAATTACCCTCTAATGAAATGATAAAGCACACACTCTCGAGTCTCGGGTCGACTATAAAGCCATAACGACTCCATCAGATTGAGTTACTGCCAGGCGAGACGGTCCAGCAATAATAAGAGGTAATTGTGCAAGATGGAGGGAGGCGACAGGCGAGGTAGCTGCTACACGCGCTGCACATGCAGGTGAAATATGATTACCAAGGCATTAACGGAATATTAATGGATGGCGCAGATAGTTGATACGCTGAACGACGGATATATGGGCTAGTCTCAAGCTACTACTCATATATTCTCTACACTACGTCTTCGGTTTCTAGAATAATACACGTGCAATATTATCACAATATAGAGGTGCGATGATTTCAATAACAGCAATCTATATCGATGTAGTTTTGTGACGTGTTTCTATGATATTTGATGACTGTACTATCTCTTCTTAGTGATTGGAAGTTAGGCCAGCTTTCTATCAAAAAATCTCCTCGTAAAGAAACCAAAGAGCTTTTCAATATTAAAAAAAAATCTGGATTGAATTAAATATACAAATTACCCCTCTCCAATTTTGCTCAGGCTATACTTCTGCTTCGCGATCGCAACGATTAATTATTTACTCCAGATCAATTTAGAATGAATGTAGGTATATGAAAATCATTAAACTTAAATATGTATTAAAATTACAGGTTTATTTCTCAATTTCATTAATCGGGAAACACTCCTGTAGGTGTAATTGGTTTCATGGAAATCAATCCAGAAAAAAATTACCCCGCTGAGATGGATTTTTAATTTTGTAATTTCTGGATTGATTTCCATTAAAAATAAATTTAATACAACTACAAGTTGATTTTGAGTTGTTAGCAATTTGTTCCTTTGTTTGTTTCCCATATCAATACAATAAACATTTCGGTAAAGCTGCTGTGTACGAATTCTTAGCAACCTTTCCCGAGTAAGTTGTAACCTACCATTGGGTGTCACGTGGTTATAGATCATACAAGTGCGTAGTGTGGTAGATACGCGAAACCGAATCCCCACACACGATCACTGGTCGGTGATTGTTAACAGTGTAAACCAGTCAAAAGCGCGTGACGTCCCTCGATACATGGTGTGATTTATCAATAAATTAATAAAAGCGACGCCGAATATTGGTGAACACAAAACACAGCTGGTCAGCAAACACTGGTCTTCTACGTGACCATTTTTACACCAAGCTAGGCTTCTGTGGTGGTATATCTGCCTAGGGGTTATACCACTCAGTGGTTATACAAGTGAATGGTTGTACCATTGAGTATGGATTGTAAAATTGTACAAATTAGTCTAGATTGTACTCAATGGTGTATACACTCACTCGCGATACATCTATAGCGAGGAGCGGGTAGGCCTTCATAAGCGACACTCATTCCGGAGCGCATATACTGACTCGAGAACCACGGCAATCCATGATGGTCCTAAGTTGTGCAGATTCCAATAAAGCATTGTGCATGGATGTCTTGTGGCATCTTTACCTGTACATAATATATCATCGACTCATAGACCCGGTAAGCAACGCTACAAAACATGAAACGTCAAGCAGACATCTCACTTTGCATACACCTTATTTTATTTGAAATAAATTTGAAGATTGATTGTACAGCAGACGTTAGTAAAAATGATAATCATCAACAATAAGTTTCAAATTGAAATATCCCATTAAAACCAACTTGACCTTGAACGCAACTGGCGACGAGGTATCTGCAAGAGGGATCCCCCTGGTAGGTGATAAGGCTTCACTAGCCTTAATCCCGCCTTAATAAAGACGTCAATCAATCAATCAATCAATCATCCCGTCGTATGTAGTTAAACCCAACTTGACCTTGAACGCAACTGGCGACGAGGTATCTGCAAGGGGGATCCCCTGGTTGTACCTCTCGCCTGTGATTGGTCGATACTTTTCCTTCCCTTCTCCACGTCCCGTCGTATGTAGTTTTACGAGCCGCTCGATTTTCTTTACCACCGACTCCTAGTACGAGGAGTTTATTGTTCACGTGCAACTCCTACGTTCTAAACTGAACTGTACTCGAGACGATAGATCAGGAAGGACAGCAATTACCGGGAATCCACGAGCTCGAACGGGATCCCACATACACCTCGTATCCTAGCGACCCACGCCGCAGCTGTTGCATTACCATAGTTACCGTGCAGGGGGTCGAAGTAAGTTGTTTAATGATCTAGATTGAATAGAATAGAAACGAAAACAGGTATTGATAACATCTTGACGTGAAACCAATTAAGACGAGATGTTCAAGAGCAAGGTAAGTTTCATATAAGATACCTTATGATGGGAATTGATTGTTGTCCACCGTCCGGGTTATTTAATATTTTAGTAACTCATTATTTATTAATTAGAATTATTTATTACTCGGGCGATGTTAGTTGTTGCAACGGTACAACATAAGGATGAATAGTTGACTTGCTCTCTTGTACGGGATTAAACATGTCGAGGGTGACAGGTACACACGCACTATGGGCAGATGCACTTTATGTCACTCTTGCATTCATCATTATAATGCAATACGTTCAAACGTTAATAACGAGAATACAAATGGTCATTCATAAATAAAATAAATTAAAAATTAAAAAAAAATTATAAAAATTTACAAAAATAAATAAAAAATAAAATAAAAATAAATAAATAAATTTAACCCAAGACCGTTCGATCAATGCGGTGAGGATAGTGTCCACTGTCCAAACTCTGAACCGAAATTGACAGAACCTACAATGTGCATTTAGAATTCGCTTTCTTGCCTGTAAAATAATGCAAAATTGTTATCTTTAACTTTATCGAAACAATCTCGATAAATATTAGATACATATTACTCGATAAATATTAGATACATATTACATAATTTGATTGTGTACGATTAGTTTAAATGTTCTTTCTTTGCTTAGATTGCAATGCATCTATAAGATTATCGAGAGGATATGGCCTCCGAAAAACTTGAGCGCTTCCTCTGTTTGTTTTTCTCTCCATCAAAGACATTCAATTTAATTAGCTCGTTAAGCTGTAATTGGAAACCAACTTTCCTGAAGCAAAGCTGCTTTCTTGGTTTTAACTAGAAGAAAATTAGCAATTGAGGAGTTAAGATTTCAAATAGTCGTTTGCCGCATGTGTCTGGTCGGGCACAGATAAGTGTTGGTACCGCACAAAAAACAACGAGCTTTGATTGATAATTAAATTTTAGACTGAAGCGGAGGTGATTGTGGATGGAAAATGTAATTAAAATTGTTCAATGTCGCAATAAATCGTTGAAATTTCAAGTAATTTATCAGCAAATAAACGAATATTTTTACGGGTTAAAAATGAAATCGTAACAATGTGAACGGATAAAACTTAACCAGGCAGTAACACTCACACACAAGAACATATCGTGGCTTAGATAAACCCGTATCGAAAACATTTAACACTTCATAGATCATAGAAGGTCCAGGGTTCGAATCCCGTTTTAGGCAGAAGATTTTTAAGTTCTGAAGTGGACGTTCATCAAATATTGTCTAATGTGCAAACGGTGACTTTTGAACCATCCTAACAACGAGGCACATAATCCGAATTAGCCTTGTTGATTCTGACGTTGTCTGCAGGTGGAATCGTGTCCAGCTTGTGTGGCCCGTGTTTGCTATTTAAAATTGTCTCTAGTTGATCCATTGTTCGCTCTTCGACGGTGTTAGTGCCAGCATGGTTGGCATGGTATGCTTTAAATTTCATGTGTGTTAGTGCCAGCATGGTTGGCATGGTATGCTTTAAATTTCATGTCACCCACTGAAAATCAGTTATGTAACTGCGTAGGTAGACTCTAAATACGAATTTATTTATTTTTGTTTTGGGATTAAAAACACAATATATTTCGGATCAAAACACTACATAAATATTCAAGATTTAGAGTTAGTCGAATCTGCCGTCTGACCATATTATCGAACAAGGAAAGAGTAATTCGGACACACAAATAAGGAATCGCAAGATCACATCGTAAAACAAATAATAAAACCGGTTCTCCAAAGCCTCCCGATGACATCACTGTATCGATCCAAGAGTCAATGTGATTGTATTGAATGAAGTTGCTTCCTCTACTCGGCTTACAAGGTTCACCGTCTAGTGGAGAAATCAAAGTAAGAATCCAATAGTTGGCAACTCGGCGTAGCAGGGAGGTAAGCCCTGTCGTACATTATTCCGACTGCGAGGGATCTACAAGACAATCTAGACTCGGCTATCATGGTGGCATGTGCAGCACACAATAACCAACCCCTCGACGTTTCACTTCGACCCAGTGATCGGGAGACGGGAGCAGATGTTCGTGTTGTCCTGAGATCGATGCTCGGCGAGATAATATAGGTATCCGGTCCACTCGACAGTTGCCACTCACATAATCCCGATATTTGTAATCTTGGCCTTACCTCGTCCCCTCACCCATGCTATAACGTGTAGATCTTTTTCAATAAATGGAGGAACTTTCGTCAAATAATACACCATTTTTAAAACATTTTGTACAGTTTCCGACGTTGGACATTCGACTATGTACAATCTGTCTAACCAGTGTGTCAATCTACAGGAAATCCAATTTGTGTACATTGTGAAGGAAGACCAAAGGCTGTTTACTTGGCTACAATGTTGAGTCAGGATTGCCGGTGGTAATCCGCGCATTGGAATCTCGTGTATACATTTCTGCGTTTTCAACAATGTTTGATCATGGATGAACGAAGTGTGTGTGTTCAAACGTGGATCCAAACGTTCAAACGACACCCTTTAACACCATGTGAGACGAGTACGACTCACTTTCGGACAATATTACAGACTCAGAATTGCATTGTATACGACTGGTCACAAATAAATTAGCACGAGAACCCTACGATTCGGGCCGAAACTGAGCGTAGGGCCTTTACTTTTCGAACTAACATTTATCCATGGTTGGATCAAGATGATTTTTGTGTACACTCAGAGAAAAGTGTTTCCTTTCTTGATACCTTTTTTTTTTTTTTTTAAATGGTCCCGTTTGGAAACAAGGCACATGTGAACATCGAACACAAATCTATCTGAGAGTGGAAACAGAACCAAAATAATATTTTGATAACATTCTGTTGATTTGCCTGTATAAAACTGAGACGCTCAGCGTGGTTGAATCACAATTTAAGCCCCTTGATTATTTGCTGTAATTTCCCCACGAAACGTTTACACGACCCCCCCCCTACCCTTTTGTTTAAGTTAGGACGAGGTTGAGGTGGTAAGAAGAGCGTAAGATGTTTTATATCTCGTGTCTCGCTGTGTGGCAGATACATCTCAACAGCTGTCACTTGGGTGTCACTCACTCTGACATCGTGTCGCACCCATTTAGTACCATCAGCTCAGTCACGAACCGCACAGTTCATTATTTACACAACATTACTCGTGTACAGTGAAAACACGGGACAAATCTGTCAACGACTGTAATTCCGTGTTGAGCACAGATCTAATGAAAGTTATGATTGTGGAGTACGTCACAGTCTTCGTGAGAAGGAAGGGAGGGGGTGGAGTAGGGTGCGACTCGGGTGCGACCAACAAAAGACGGGTCTTGACACGAAACGAACCTTGGGTAGAATATTGATAAAGATCCTATGGCAATATTCAGTTTATATAGGGCTGGGCAAAGATGTCAATATTTCGACGATATCGATATTTGGACTCGATATCGAAATATCATTTTCAATGATAAAGTTCAAATTTAAATGAAACTTCAAAAACTAGAACGAGGATATGGGAACTTTTTGGAATGTAAATGTACCCCCCAAAAATGTATTTATTTCTTCAAATTTCGGTTCACGTGCTAATTATTATGTGAATGTGCCAGGTATCCATAGTAAATTCGTCACGACTTTCACAACTGGTGGAGGTGCCGGGTCATTCAACGCCAATGTGAGAACATAAAATTTTAGCCACGAGTTATTAATAGTAGAGTAGGCCTATGGACATACCTACTTTGATACAATTCTTTTTTGTTGCTTTTTGCCTTGACTTAAACAATATTGTTGGTCTAAAATTAAGAGGATGTGTGCTCTTTCTTCCAGTTAGGCAACCCCCGATAAACTGGAACACCTCGTGGCATACTCAACAACGAAACTAAGTATACGCAGGTTGTTACAATAATTGTATACAATACAATAATTGTATACAATAATTAAGAAGTAATTATTACGTCTCTGTTTGTTGACAACACTGTCAACTGTCAATATGTACTATAATGAATAAAACACCATTGTTTACTTCTAGTTGCACCCTATAGTAGGAAAGTTAGGAGGACAAATAGATATTTCAAGAACATTTTATTTCTGTAGGGTTAATGAAAAATTAAGCCACACAATGTTCTACATTCCCTATCCTCGCATCTGTCAATGTCAGATACCACAACATTTCATTAAAGAGCCACACGGTAAACTCTCAATAAGAAGCTAGTGCTTCTACGAGGGGGTTTATCCGCCTGCCAAGACACTTTATCATCTAGCTAGACAAACTAGGTGAGCGGCGGTCGTCCGGTCATGCCAACTTGACGGCACAGTTGGCAAGCGTCTCGTCTCACACTCACACAAACCTAACGAAAAAATGTTCTACATTATTAATGTTATAAGTTCAGAATATCATGGTATTATTTGCATGCTGTCGTGATAACTTAAAACAAGTGGTCGTTGTGTTCAAATAATTAACTTGCTTGTCAAAACCAAGTGAAAACTTAACATACTCAACTCGGCAGTATTTTATAGTAATCTGGGGTATGAACCGTGCGCCTCGTCGGTGGATGTTGACGCCATATGTTACAACAGGAAATGCTTACATTAGTTTTCACCTGTTAGTCTGCCGCATCAAGGCGGATACCGCATGATAATATGTATGGGGGACATGCATGCCAATTAAATACCATTTGTTGGATATACTTCGGTTGTTAGATAGAATTAGAAACGAAAAGTTTACAAAAGAGAGTAGTTATACACTTTGTAAAAAAAATCAATCAACCAACTTTTCAAGAAATTCTATTTACCTATTAGTACTGTATTTCTGAGCCGACCGCGGTGGCTCATTCGGTCATGGGCGTATGCCCCTATAGGGGAACTGCTCGAATCCCGCCTAAGACGATTTATTTTTGTAATCGTTCTTCATCTCCAAAATAAATCATCCCTCATCGTCTCGAATAGCAATATTACAACACAAATATTCATTCTTTATTGTCACCACCACCACAACCACCACAAATTTAACCATCCGCGCCAAAACGCTCAGAAAAGACTTAACTTTTAGTGTGCTAGCTTGCTGGCTAGGCAGATTCTTCCACCATGGTTGGTCGTCCATGATACTTGTCAGGTCCAGCTTATACTATAGCAATAATATGAACCTACATCTTTGCCTAAATGCGAATTGAAAAGCGTAACTCGTAAGAACACTGAGACCTATTAAAGTAAAGACGAAAAAACAAGCGTTTGATATCAGATTTATCTCTTCTTCGAATTTCGATTAATCTTATAAATCTTTTATTAATCATATTAATCTTATTATTCGATTAATCTGAACACACAAATAAAATCTTATCCGAGCATCCATTGAATTTTTTTTGGTAGTGTTTTGGTGGAGGTGCCGGGCCAGTGCTTAATTTGTAATGGGCGCGATTTTACCCACCTTTTTAATGAATTGTAAGTTACCTACACGCAACTGTAGTTTACTGTCGTTTTACCCTTGTGTTACATTTATGGAATTTCTCTATTTTCCATAAAAAATCTCTAAAACTTACCAAATCAAATCAAATCTATAAAATAAAATAAATTCCTGGGGCAAGCCCTCGAAGCCCCAATTTTATTGGATGAGCGAAGCGAAGACTTCAATTTCACTGACCCCCAAAAAATTTAGCTCGGGTGTTTTTTTTTTTGTTTTTTTGTTTGTTTTTTTGTCTGTTTGTTAACTCTCTACCAGGCAAACGGCATATCCGATCTTGATGAAAATTTAACAGGACCTTTGAAATCTCTAAACTTAGAGGTGTATTGTTTTTGGGTACAATCGAAGAAATATTTCTCATGAATATCGTACTTTTACGATTTTTTTCGATTTTTAGTGCGATATTTTCGTGACATTTGGGCCAATTCTGACCAAACGGGTGGGGCTACAACGTTCATATTATACATGGACATTAAGGTTATAATGATGTAGTACCTTTTTAAAGAAAAAGTTGAAAAAGTTAGCCAGAATCCATAGAAATAAAGCTTTGAATTTAAGTTTTTTGATTTTTTGTGCGATATTTTCGTGCCATTTGGGCCAATTCTGACCAAACTGGTGGGGCTACAATGTTCATATTATATATGGACATTAAGGTAATGGTGATGTAGTACCTTTTAAAAGAAAAAGTTTAAATAGTTGGCCAGAATCTATAGAAATAAAGCTTTTAATATAAGTTTTTTACGGTAAATAATACCAATTGACAGGTAGCAAAAGAAACTTGACAACAATCAGCTACAATGCGTAGGCAGCAAAACAAAGAACTTGCAAAAGTAAAGATATCCCATGCAAACTAAAAATTTTAAAAAGCTCATCCATCAACGCGGCGGGACTTTAGCGTTTTCCTAGTCTACGTCATTGCCAATCATAACATTGAAACAATAATTTTTAATCTGGAAAATTCAGGGAATTTGGCAACCTAAAATAAGTACCGGTGGACACTAGTGGGAAGGGGGGGGGGCTTTTTTTCAAGACAAAATGCACCATTAAAAAAATGTTAGTCACGCCAATCTGACAACTTATAATTGCGCCTTCCCCCCTTATTGTTAAAAACGAAGATAGAGTGCTCAGATCCATCGGTTATAAGAGCCCACATTATTTTTCATCTCTTCTCTATTTCCATCCGTATAAGTAGCAAAAGGCATGTGCTCTACTGAATTGACATCAACTCCTTCCGACACACAATAATTACATAAAATTAACTTTAAAAAAAAGAGTGTTCTATTATTCTTACCTACAACCCAAAATCCCTTGCCTGATACGAAATGATATCCTGAACATGGTGTTAAACTTGTATGGGACGAGTTTGGTGTAAATTTTGAATTATTAACGAAGTGCTCTGTGTTGCCCAACACATACTAACTCGTTCGTGGTATATATAAATTGCGTCGCATTTCTTCCCGCGCTACCAGACGAACAAATCGATTAGCTATGTAGGCCTAGATCTCGCCGTCTGCCCCAGCTGTAAGCGGCACATTGTAGTTGAACGTACGTGTAGGTTGCGGCGCCCGGTGATAGTTTACTGTATTGGGGGTAGAAACCAAAACGAAAACCTAGGTTCCTTATGGATATTCCAGAGCACTCGTAACGATATTTTGAAAGTCAAAGGAAAATGCATGAATTATAGTTGAATGAAAGAAGAACTTGAATAAAAAAGAAAAAAATTGATAGGACAAAAGCTCCATTTTGGCCATTATATGCAAATTTTGGGTCAAAAGAAAATGAAAGTTCTAGGGGCAATACTTAACTTTGAGCTATGATTTTTTTTAAATGTTTCAACACACCTTTGTCTCTGTACTGAGTATAATGGAAAATAATTTTTTAGTATAATGTTCGATGTGCGATGTCACATGGTAGGGCCTACAAATAAGAGTTTTGAACCGGTGGACGAAAAAAATCGTACATCAAAAATATTTCAGAAAATGATTTTCCCTTATAACTAGGAAAACGCTTAAGTCCCGCCGCGTTGTTGGATGAGCGTAATTGGTGCATTGAGCTGCCATGTGTTATGCGAATTTTCTGTTGTTCTGTGACAAAATCATTACTTAGTTGAAATTTTTTTAAATTAAATTAAATTAAATTAAAAATTAACTTATTTTTTTAAATTTTTTTTAAATTAATCGTAATTGTTAAAAAAATCGTAAAATTGCGATTTTCATAAGAAATAATTTCTCGATTGCGCTCAAATTTTACACTAATATATGAATTCATAAAATAAAGGTTCTGCGAAAAAATGATTACGATCGGATAAAGCATGTAGGTGTTATAAGTCAAAGAGTTGTTTAAAAAAAGAAAAAACCTGTAAAATTTGATTTTTATGATAAAATTTTTTTCAATTGCGCTCAAATTCACAAAAATATCTAAATTCATTAAATTAAGGTTCTGTGAAAAAATCATTACAATAATTGGATAAAGCATATACAGGTGTTAAAAGTCAAAGAAATTTTTTAAAATTGAAATAAGTGTAAAATTGCAATTTTCATGAGAAATAATTTTTCGATTGGCCTCAAAAACGTGGCAGTTCTAAGTTCAGAGATTTCGAAGGCCTCCATAAATTTCATCGCAATCGGATTATCGGTTTAGCCGGAATCGTGCGGACAAACAGACAAAAAAAAAAAAAAAAAAAAAGAAAGGAAAAAAAAAAAAAAAAAACATCTTGGATTTTTTTCTCCAGTGTAGTGAAATGGAATCTTCGCTTCGCTCGCTACGCTCGCTACGCTCATCCAATCAGTACGGAGACAAAGGTGTGTTGAAACAATAAAAAAATAAAGCTTAAAATTAAGTTTTGCACCCTAGAACTTTCATTTTCTTTTGACCCAAAATTTGCATAGGCCTAATTGCCAAAATGGAGCTTTTGTCCGTCCAAAAAAGTTTTTTTCTTTCTTTTTTATTCAAGTTCCTCTTTCAGTCAACCAACTTCAGCCATTTTCCCTTGACTTTCAAAATGTCGGTAAGAGTGCGCTGGAATAGCCTATGTCCATACTTCTCGGAACAACGCTCAACCGCATGAGACCAAAATTATTCTCTAAAGGTATTGATTGAGTGTTGGCAGAATGAAATAGGGACTAAATAAACGAGCATTTAAAAAAAAAACTTTTAGACGGGATTACCTCAAAATAAAAAATAATTATAATTACATTTTCGCTCAAGTCAACTAGTTTTTTAAAAAAAATGCAGACGTCTTTGGTATGGTACATTCTTTTGAAATGATATATTATTTCTGTACACTTTTGTTTAGACATTTTTCGAAAACACTTTTGTCGACGGGACATAACTTCAAAATCAACAATAATTATATTCAAATTTTCACTCAAGTCATCTAGTTTTAAAAAATTCAGACGTCTTTGGTACATTCTTTTGAAAACATATTTAGGTAAAGGGATTTATCTTTCCACTTTTGTTTAGAAATTCTTAGAAAACACTTTTATAGACGGGACATAACCTCTAAATCAACAATAATTATATTCAAATTTCCACACGTATCTAATTTAAAAAATTCAGACGTATTAGGCCTATGTGCATTCTTTTGAAATCATACATTTAGGTCAAGGGATTCGTCATTTAACACATTTTTAGAAATCCTTCATCATCGTCCTCATCAAAATAACCAGCGAAATCTCGTAAAAGTTACTATAGTAACTCATTACGATACGATATACAATGTTCCCGATTGGGATGGGAAGGCAAAACCTTCACGTGCTAAAGCTCTATGCTATTGAGAATCCTCCAAGAGCCGACGTATTATATTTCAATTGCAGTCCTTCGCATGCCCATGTGCATCTGGCTTTAGGAACGTACATTCCAAACCTGTAGCAACCACATTGTACGAATTCCATGTGAAACATTTCAACAGAATCTGTTTAAAAACGTGTTTTACTTAGATCTAATTATTGTGTTTAAAACTAATTTGGCACTTGGGAAAAAAACTGAAACGTTCTACAGAATTATATCAAGATTCACGTTTTTTTTAAGCTGTTGGATGAGCTTGGCTTACCAAGCTTTAAAGGGGCTATTACCCTCAAAAATTATTTTTTACCACATAATCTATAGCATAATACTTCACTAAAATGACCGTTTAAAAATGATCTGTGATTTTACACGAATTTATCAAGTTTTTTGGTCCTGAAATTTACGACAATAGGCGTTTTGGAAAAAAAATTACTTATTTTTGTTCCGCGTAGATACTAGATCATCGTAGTTATCTAAAATAACCAGTTTAACATCGTGTCTTGAAACTGTGCACAATTATACACTCAAACACGCAAAAATATGCATTCCAAAATCACACCACTTCTTGGTAATCAGCATATTTTGACAAAACCAGTAGCCCAAATTAAAAAACAGAATAATTGGACGAATAGAAATTTCTGACGCATACGTCAATAATGGTCAATATATTTTTTGATCAAAATCCTCCAAGGTCTCGGAGCATAAAGACCGTCCCCATGTTATTTCTTATGGGAGATTTTTGCCAATGGGACCTGTAGCTCGAAAATTACCAAGTTTCGGGTCATGGTTACCCAATAATTTTTCTGTTAGGCCTACTTTCTTAATTCATAACTAGTTAGCCTGAATAATATATATGTTTTAAGTTTTTACGAGTGAATACGCCTTTAATGCGGAAGGCGAGGGTTTATTTGGAAACGCTTTTGAACCACCAATTTTCCCCTTCAAGATTTAAATTTTAGTATGAATGCGGTTGTCTCTTTTGCCATTGGAGAATATTTTCATCATATTTTTACCTATCCTTTTAAATAACTTTCTGTAAAAGAGACACAATAGAAATAATTTGGTAGTTCTTCGCCAAGTTCATGTAGATGACACGTAATTAAAATGTTGTATGGTAGAGACATGATCTGTTTTTTTAATTGTAAAAAAGTTTCATCTGTTGTTGTAGTAAAAATTCGTACCATTCTTTAGTGGAAAATTGAGACACATATCCCTATGTATTTTGTATAGGCCTAATCAGTTTTTTATTTTGTAACTGTTTCATTAAAACGTTTATATTATGTTTCAAGAGAGTCCTCCAAAGGAACACCAGAAGTTACTCGCACAAATACAACTTTAACGTTTGACAAGTACATAATGTATTATCTATACGTGTTTTATTGACTAAGGACTTAAGTGTAAAACCAATTCTCATTACCATTATACACAATCATTTGCTGTCTTAGACAAACATTTTAGCGAGCTAATAGGCAACGATTTAGAGTCGAAGAATACAAAATGCAAATGAGCATCTACGATATTATGACATGAATCAAACAAGCACGAACACCCAACTGGTTTTCAGTAGGAACTGGTTAACCCATGCAGGTAACTCTTTTGGATGGCGGATCAACTATCAAGTAGGTACAGGGTCTGCCGGTTCTACTCGTGGGAATCACGATCTCGAAGCCGTGTTCAGAAGGGTTGTTTTACTTGTTTACAGCTGTCGAATTCAACTCATTTATAAAATGATCCCCATGCCGATGGCCATGACTTCGATCCTCGCTTACAATAGCGCAGAGGACAGACACAAACTGCTATTGATTTTCTCGCTTTTTAAAAGGCGTATCACGTCGTTGTCTTTTTCTTTTATACACGGGGCGGGGTATACAATAATAGCACTCACTATAAGGGTAGCTTTAGAGTTTATGATTTTATAGTTTCTACGCCTCGCTCTTCGCGATTTTGATGGGGTCGATGGTAATAAAGTGCCAGTATTGTGTAATAGCTGTGAAAGTCCTATCAAGTATCAAGGGATGAAAGATCGAGATAGGTAATGTTGATTAATTTACTGTTACGATGATGTATTCTATCAGGGTTTCAGGGACGGATTCATTCTTCATAAGAATAACCATGAACAATATATAAAGTGGAAAAATTGGTTGTCGTGTTCAATGTTGAAACTTTCGTAAGATTTGCTTGTTTAACATTTGACTTTTGCTAGAAACATGACAAATATTTCCACTTGTAGGATTAGTAATAACTTGTTGAAGTCCATTTAATGTCAATTTGATGCATCTTTGTTGAGTAATTGAGTGTAATATATGAGTTATCAATTAGTTTGCATTCGTTCTTTGGTAATTATCCCAACTTCATATCAACCTAAGGGTAGGCCTACATGTAGCATTTTGCAGGCCGGCATTGCAGTTCGGCACATTGCGCAAAGCAAACATCCATCATAATGCATGTTAAAATTGCATGTCAATACAACTATCACCCATGGTTAGTGATTACACTGTCAATGTAAGAATTTAATACTTACAAAAAGTCTTCATCTTCGACGATCAATCATTTCACTTCGTACATCCAAGAATAAGAAAAACTGTCAACACAAAAAAAAACTTCTACTAACCAATAACGTATCACATTTCTCACAGGTAGCTACAACTGTCAACAACAGAACAGCGATCGCTATATCCTTCACTTGTCAACATTCAAGACCATGCAATATCACGCACGAGGTTCGGCACTTTGAAAACCACGGATCCGAAATCCTTTCACTTCACCTTCAAGCTCGCCGGGCCCCAGGCCACCTGTATAGCAGCCCACAGATTTGACACATCGGAACCTTCGACATGAGCGAACAAGAACTTGATCATTATTCAAACACTTGAAACGCGGGCGCCAATGAAATCATTGGAAACACGTAGCGCGCACTTTCGAGAATAATCCAATTGGTGTGATGTCCAGGCGATGATTTGATGTTGTTGTCAGTCGAGACGACGTAGAAGATTCAAAACACCAGCTCTAAAGCTTTAGACGCGGAGACGCGACGAACTATCGGCCAGAACGGAAGCTTTGGACTTGGGATAAAACAAAATTCACTCTCACTTTCACGTCAACTTCACGAACACAACAAACACTAGCGTGACGTCATCGCACGTGTACGCGAACAGCGTCGTACTCGCACTCGACATGGGCAAAGGCACGCGCGCGCTTCGTTCGAGGAATCGCGTGGAACTCACTAGAACGGGGGCCCAGGCCGGGCGCGATATTTCGGAGTAGATTGCCCATGGCCAGGGTCGACGGGTAGAGCCGAGTCGCAAGCATCGAACCACGAGTGCTGGCGAAGAAGACCGGGCGCCGGGGCATGGTGCCGCGGGATCACGGCGAGTACACAGACAGGCAGGCAGCCGGCAAGACGCCGCGGTCACATGACACGTGATAACAAAGCTTTGTCCTCTGTGGCGCAGGAAGTGGGTTGCGAGTTGCGACACAAATGACGCAGTTTACGTTTTCACGCGGTTGAGTTATTTTTCAATAATATTACAACTTAGAATGTGCACTTGATGAGACAAATCAATTAGGTGATAATAAATATATAAAGGGGGTCTTTTGTGGGGGGATAAATTAATAACGTAAGGGACAAATTAACCAGATTTTTAGTATATTATTACAAGGCAATGGTGTTTCCAAAGGGATGCAGAGTTGCATGCAACACCCCCACCAAGATGATGATGGGACACATTGTGTATAATCACGATCCAATGGCACTCAAACTGTAGAAAACAAATAATTACTAAATATTTTGTGAAAAGGATGAATGAAATTATTTGGATGAAATCTCAGCGACAGCATTTGTATTCTGGCTGGGAAGACGTTGAAACACATCTTTAGTGATGTAATTGCAATATTAATGTAATAGTAATAGTAATAGTAATAGTAATCCAGTAAAGAGTTTTTGTTGGTAGCAGCTATAAAAGTGCCTAACTGACTACCTTCCAAGTCAGTATGAATTGAGTATAAGATGAATGATAATGTATTGACTACGACGTTTGCGACACTCACTTAGCTTGTGAAGTACCGAGGGGTCATGAAAGGGGCGAGGGTTCAAGCCCCGCACAAGGTAAGGGCACAACCTTCCTCGTCTACACTTCACCTCGAATACCGTCAGTGCATTAATATAGACGCAGATCAACAACAAATAAACAATCTCAACACCACTCCCAAGTCCCAAGCGTTTGATACAAAAGCATCGATTACTAAACTAATTTGCGCTGACCTAGAGCTAGACCGACACTGGCTCGATAATGATAATGATAATGATGATATTATTAGTTTGGAATCAGAGTTACCACGGGTTATAGGTATGGGTTTGGGTATGGGTTTGCGTGTGGTTATAGGTATATGGGTCATATGTATGGGTTACGCGTATGGGTATGGGGAAAGGTATGGGTATGTGTACGGGTATGAATATGGATATGAGTACGGCCCGTACGGGTATGGTAGGGTACGGGTATGGTATGGGTACGGGTATGGGAATTGGTGCTGGAATGGGCGTGTGTAGAGTTACAGGTATAGGTATATGGGTATGTATGGGTATAAGTATGAGGGATGACGTTAGTTGACCTACATCTAGATGCACCAGAGCAAATGAACATACACTAGATCATCTAACCAAACATACGACAAAATAACGTCAGATAAATACCCTTGCTGGACTCGAGAATATTACATTGAATTTATCGAGCTTATGCATACAGACTGCACTCACCCTTTATTTTTACCTAGAACGTTCAGCTAAGTTGGAATAAGTACAAAACTCTAGTTCCATAGATGTTTCAGAGAAAATGAAAAGATAGAATAACAAGAGTAGTACTATATATATTTATTATTTCAATAAGAGACAGCTATAGCTGTATGCGGATTGTAGAGCACTCAGGCAGAAGACCAATTTATGTGGCTGTTATCCAACTCCAAATGAAACTGGGAGATCACACGAATCCAATATACCATAATGATAAAATAATTAAAATAATTAGCTGGCTTAGGGTGTAAAGATGGTTTCCGTAAAATGATAAAGGTATTCACGTATTAGTGAGAAATTTATTAAATAAGTCAAAGGCTACTGAAGCTCTTACAAAGAGGGCCGTAATTGGTATTTAATTTGAACAAATATAATTTAATTCTACAACGCTTGCAATCAAATCCCCTGAACTTTGATGGTGTAATGGAAGTTGTATAGTGGCCTGAAAGTAATAATGATTACGAGTTCAAAGTAAAATCGTGTGAACACAATCGCAAACAATTTTTAAAAATCCATTCGTGTGGTTTTCGTGGATAAATATAAAACATTAAAACAATATATCAAAGTTGAAATGTGATTTAATAAAATGAATGAATGGATGAACGCGCGTGTCCCCGGAGGCGTGGTTAGTAAATCACTTATTAAAACACGTGAGGTGAGAAAGACTTAATTAAATCATTACGTTTGAACAATATATTATCTACGTGAGTCGAGTGGAGTGGCGTGTTGCACATCACATCACGAGCTATAACTACAACAGCGCGTGCCGCTGCGGACCGAGAAACATCCACCTTTTGGCCGAACAACTTTTCGGGCACAAAACATAATATTCAGTTCACAGGCGCTCTAATCATTTAAGTTTTTTTTTTTTTTCGAAGAGGGGATACTTCTGTTGCCATGTGGCTTAAAACTTAAATAAAAAACTATTCTCATGATGTACTACTGTCATTTAATTTTAATTTAATGGGAGTGACATCACACATAATAATGGTAGAAATCTGTTCCGTTTAAGCATGAACCGATTTGTGAAATATTTATGCCGTTGAGCAGATGAATGTATGCAAGATACAAAGGAGATTGTGAAGTGAGAATTAAAAAATCCAAAATATAATTAGTAAAAATTGAATTTAAAACGTGTAAATAAAAAGATCGCAATAAACTGAACTCCCATATGGATAATAATGGGGAAAAAATACAAGTAACAAGTTGTCACATGGTACAAAGAATTTTGAACCGGTGGACGTAAAAACGTTATTTCAGAAAATTATTTTCCCTTATAGATACTCGTAGCGGAGACAAAGGTGGTTTAAACAATAAAAACAATCACAGCTCAAAATTAAGTATTGCATTAGATTAGAACTTTCATTTTCTTAATATTTAATACAATCCAGAAATTAAAAATCCATCCCGATCGGGGTTCGAACCCGAGTCTCCCACTTTACTTTAAAAACATACATACATAATTAACCCAAAATTTACATATAATGGCCAAATGTGAGCTATTGTCCCGTTTAAAAAAAAATCTTTTTTATTCAAGTTCCTGATTCATTCAATCAACTTTCAGCCATTTTTCTTTGACTTTCAAAATTTTTGTAAGAGAGCTCTGGCATACTGGCATAACATAACAGGCCTGCATTGCAGCCTGCTCAACATGGAAAGCATTGGGCGCGTGGGTGAGTCCGCATCAACCGCAAGAAGAAAACATGGACACGCACTGTGTTCTACTAACAGGCCATATCATGTAAACGCCTTGTCATTGCGCAGGCTGAGATGATCACTTCTAGACCGGCTCCATTGTGGTAATTAACCCGCCCACCGGCCCTGCATCAACACCGCACCGCATTACATAATAACACAGTGCATGGTGCAAGTACGACGCCGCAAACACTGGTTGAAGTGTACAGGAGACGTACAATAAACTAGCGTTTGATTTAGATATGATATTACACATCATGGCATTTCATTACGAAAACGTTGTTTCAGTATTTAATTACTTTTATTGCGTTTCACGAAATACATACATTTTACAGTATGGAAATCTAAAATAATTTAGGTGACTTCTCTTCCACTTCGTTTAAAATCAAAATTCGCACATATCATGATTTAACTATCGATTATCACATACAAATTTTAATATCGATCCAGCTACATCTAAATTTTATTATTTGTGCAAAGCATATCAAGATTCCGCAAAAAATAAAATTACAAAATTATGGTATCAAATGAGTTGGTGTACTATTAATATTATGTGGCTAAAAGGGTTGATAATGAATCGCTAAAATTCATAACGAGTATTACGTTCTCACACACGAGTTGAATGACCCGGCACCTCCACCAAAAGTCTGGGTGAATTTTACTATAGCCTACTCCTGGTACATACATCCACCATTTTTAATATTCGGGACGTTTTACTAAACCCGGCACCTACACCACCAACATTTTTTTAAAAAATCTTAGGTATTTTCAGCATAAAGGAAAAGAGGTGACACATTTTTCATTCCTAAAAACTCATATTATCCTCTTGTTTTGAAACAACTTTGGATTATTTTTTTAAATTCCTTATTTCGATATGGAGTTCAAATATCGAATTCAAAAAAATGTCTACAAATCGATATCTTGGCCCAGCACTAAAATACTACCGTGTGATACATTTCAGTAATGGCCTTTTCAAGATCTAATGAAATCTGAACGTAAAAACATGTCCAAATTTGGATTCATGTTTTCCCACATTATTTAGAACTATCGTACATTTAGTAAATATTTGGACTATACACTGCACTTATAAATAAAAACAAACTTTGTAACAATATTTCGACGACTATTCAGTCGTCTTCAACGGGTTTAATGACATTTAGTGGCAAAAAGTGCAGTGTATACTGTATAGAGGACTCAAATCACGTAGAGAATGCGCTAGTGTCGAGGGGGCGTAGCACCGTCATGGCCGCCTAAGGAGGATACCTTTGTAAACACCCATATGATCCTACACATGTTTTAAGCCAGCACAGCGTAAAAAATAAGGTTTTGCGGGACAAATATGTCGTAGAACCACGTAGTGAAGAAGAGGTATCGTATGGCTCAATATGAATTCAAAATCTAGTATTTGTAATATAGATTTATAAGAAAGTACGTACGGATACATTCTATAGGGCGGGGCGCAGATGAACGTATAAACATTTATATGAACCGTTTATGTTTGTGATCGTTGTATTGTACCAGAGTACATCTGTAAATCAGTTTTTATAACTGAATAGGATAGACGTTAAATAAATAATAAATAAAATAATTAATAAATAAATAAAATATACTTATAAATTATATCAATATAATGACTTAAATTTGTTAATATCAAAGCAAAATATTTTTTTATATTCTATAATGTATTATAGGCCAAATATGGAATTGGATTCAACACTATAGAGTAGAGCGCACAGTGTCTCAACTCAACTCTATTTAAATCAAGCAACAACAATAAAGCCACTCAAGCTTTGTGAAGCCAATAAATCAGTAAACATTATGCGTTCCGAAATTATTAGAAAGCAAAATATTCAATACGGGACAAAACAACAATATAAAATGAACATTGGGGTACAAAGACAACATGGGCGTGTGCTTTATTTTCTCGGAATCATGATAGCCTGAGTATTAAATCCTTATGCATTTTCTCTTGAGGGGATTTGATACTTATTAGGCCCTATAATAAAATTGTTATTATGATAATCAAAATATAAATAGAAACAAAACAAGTATTGAACCCAGGTCACCCACTAGACGGGCGCGGACTAGATAAATGGGAGTGGTGATGATTAAATCTTAAGAATTTGATGAGCATAATAACATCAAAATGCACCAATATCTCAGCAGCAAATACACTACCGCGGTCTCGGTGGTCTTATGAGAGACATGGGTTCGATCCCTGGCCAACGTTGGGTTTTGTTAATCGGGACTTAGCCCTTTTATTGTGATATAAAAGAGCCACCGATTGTTTTAGCCCGAAATGAATTAGGATTAATAACTAGGTATGAATTTGATATATTAATAATGAAGAATATCTCAAAGAAAAATTATCCAAGTGATATAAAAGGTGTTTTGTTTGCGTAATTGCTTGTGGATTCCCAACACAAAATAACGAAACAGTACATGTGTTACCGACAGTGTTGATCGGGCGCTCAGCGCGCAAATCGGAATCGGGAGGTCCCGGGTTCAAATCCCGTCGAGTCCGGCAATCCTTACTGAAGATTGTTTATTTATTTATTTATTTATTTATTTATTTATTTATTTATTTATTTAACGTCTATCCTATTCAGTTATAAAAACTGATTTACAAAGGAGGACAACTAAATAAATCTAATTACATAGATGCAGACACAACAATGAACTACATTTAAGTAAATATTTGAAATAGTAATATTACAACAATGCATTAAATATTCAACAAATTTGATAACAAATAAAAAGGATATTAAATGCAATTTATGAATGAATCGAATATATAAAAAAAAGGGGGTGAAAAAGGAGATTTTCCTCTGTCGTTTATGCAAATGCAAGGGATTGAGTCCTCTTAATCAGCCCTCGGACATCCCTTCACAATAATTGTCTTATCCGCAACATACCTAGTTCACCTGAAGAGGGGTATATTGCACCCTATAACAGGTTTAATTCTCACGATTAAAAAAATTAGCAAGTGTTAGGTCACTTATCTTCCAACAAGTGGCATCAGCAAAGATACCCTACACACTAATGGAAAGTGAGTAGGTGGATTGCGGACAGATAATATTCAGAGAAGGAAATATGTAACATAAATAAATAACGGTAGGTAATTGGTTAACTCAGTCGGCGTTTGATGACGTTTTCAGTGGCTCAAATACATTTTTTCATGGAATGAATTATGTTTCTGATAAATATGATATTGAAGGCTATAATCCATTTAGGTGCTGCTTGTTGTGTGCACGATAGAGCATCACAATACTGATCTCAATTAGTTAATTTCTTACGCGCGAGGATACCATGTGTAGATTCTATCCTCCTTCGCGCGTTTCCAGCGTTCGCCGCCAGAGTGGACATGGCGAGATGGAGTGCTCTATAGGCCTGGTCCAAATATTTCATTACATTATTAACCTCACCTGCTCTAATAAAAGTTTCATTATTATATTATCGTACATTTGCAATTCTTTGGTTGCAAACGGAAACTATGAAATCTAATTCACTTTTCATTTCAACGTGTCTCAAACAAAAAAAAATCCGATTATTCCTGCCATCTGAAATAAGTATCCCACGTAGACCGCGATTAAAAAACAAATCCATTTGGAACGATTAAAATCTAGTACGTTGTTAGAACAAAGATAATGGTTTATTTATGAAGGTTAGATAAGATTAGAGGAAAGAGTGAGTGAGAATTATATAAAGCACAAAATACGAGCATTGGAAGTGTGAAAACTGTAGGTGGAGTTGATGTTTACAACAGCTTTTTTATTTGTTTTTATCGTAGGTCGATTGGGTTGAGTAAATATTACAATTTTAGAATGAAACGCATTGAATTTAAGGTGTGTTTACGTTTACCAACTTTAATAAGCCTAAAGTGAGTTTGTTAGGAATGTGTAATTTTACAAAGAAAACACATGCACCGACTTTCTGGCAGATCCCTGTCCAGTCGAGCTTATTTAAACTTTAAAGTGATTTAATTGTTCATCATGCACATTTATTATGCAGTCTATGCTACTAAGTATACGTACGCTGGCAATTAATCAAAGGCATACATTAATTACCTTGGAACATAATTCTGGCTAAGTTCATGGTTACAAAGTTGCAAAATGTAACATTCGTACGTGCTGACCATTGTTGGAGATCGTCCAGAAATGTACAGGATAAATTATTGTTGTACCGAATTAGTTTTCACGGTCACAATACAAATGTCGGATCGGCTCATCATCAGTCAATATAACCCCAATGGTGAGGACGTGAAACATGAAACTGTTTTTGTGCTCCTATCTGGTTACTTTCTAGTATAATAATCGATAAAAGGTTACATACGTGATAATGACTACCATCAGCAACAGTAGCCCTACTGCCAACACGCTTTACTGTTTGACCGACAGTGTTGGCTCGAGCGCTAAGCGCTCGACTCTGATTCGGGAGGTCCCGGGTTCGAATCCCGTCGAGACCGGCAATCCTGACTGAAGGTTTTTCCCTAGGTTTTCCTCAGTCGTTAATGCGAATGCAAGGGATTGAGACCTCTTAAATAAAGCCCTCGGACATCCCTTCACAATTGTCCTACCCGCAATATACCTAGGTCACACCGGTTAAATCTGATCTGTATACCCTACAGCGGGCATCCTACAAAAATGTATGCACACTGTTTGCAAACGAGATTGGTGTCCGTCAGCTGTCACATCCATATCCATATAGATACTAATACACCTTTCATCCTTAATTTACTAATGTTAGTTCTTCAACAGGCATACCAAATTGATCAAAATATACAATCACTGTATATAGTTATTATTTATACGGTTTACTTTTAAGGGTGAATTTATATTTATAAAGCAGTATATTATTTGAATATTATGTAATCAAATAACTGTTTTAATAACCCACATAATGGTGGGTCTTCTACCCTTTCTTCCTCAAAAGTGCTCAAACTGACTAATTCTGTACTGACCACATTAAACCCTGAAATGCACTCAAACTGAACCGAAGAAGAATATAGTATTTTCTGAATATTCTTGGCTTAACTTGATTCTTATCTTATTATTTTTGATAGTTCGTTATCATTATTTTGCAAATTATTCAAATACTGTTTGATATGTTTTGTATAATTCTATAGTTGTGCATTTGTCACCTTCTTTTTTGTAATTTAATAGGCCACAGACATTCAATAGATAAAAATAATCCGTTTGCAAGTGATACAACTTACCACTCAGCTACTTTGAGTAAAGAAACCCACGATGCAGTCCTCGGTACTGGGCCAAATGAACACTTACCTGTAACAAGAGACAAACATTGAAATTATGAAACTAGTTGTTGTCTATATAAAATATACATTATTATTCACAATCATACAAAAGTAGCATTATTACATTCCCCAGCGGTGGACTGGTGGAAGGAACGAGCATATTATTAATTTTCGTCTGGTCTAAAATGTGCTGCTCAGTGCTCACAACGACGGACTACATGACAACAATGAACACAGCAAGTTTCACGGCTGTATCCAAGGTTGCAACTTGCATACTAAATATATTTCTTCCTAGCTAGGAGAAGATTGCTATGACAGCCGCCGGAAAATATATAAGCCATGTTTTATGCCACAGAGTTGACTTTCTTATAGACGCCATAAAATACGGTAATGAAACATAAGCTTGGAAAGAAAGAAGGTAGCATTCTAATATAGCTATGTACAAAAGATGTAAGCACTCGTCTTGAGTCTGGCCACCGTTTCCGCCATCTCAAGGATGATGCCACTCGATTGATATTTCGACGTTTCAAGCTATGCGAGGTTTATGCAATAAGCTTATGACGGTTAGACGAGCTCTGATAATCCAGCAGACTTTCAAGCAGAATGAGAGGGTTTGGTCGCTTTTGGACCACCAGTTTTCACCAGAAAGATTCAAAATTTTAGTAATGTAGGTTGTTTAGAAAGGAAATGCGGTTGTCTTTGAGTACAATTTCATTATATGAATTATTTAGTTAAAAAATAGGCAGTACAATTGGCATGTGCCATAAGGGAGACAATTTGGCAGTACTTTGCGAAACAGCGAAACTTATGTAAGAAACATGTGTTTGATATGTTGTATTCCTCAATAATATCATATAAATTCAAATTGTTTGAGAAGATTTTTAAGTCAACTATACCTGTTTAAAAAACTTTTTCTGCTTCCAGTTGTCATCAGATCGAGATACAATGTTGTGTAATTGTTAAGCGAAGATATGGTCACTCTTCTATAGTCATAGATTACCAAACATCACTGCGCATTATTCACAAAATAAATTCTGAAATTTACCAATTTTCATGACTTCACAAAAAACCAAAATCCTAAAAATCAATTTAATTTATAGTGATTTTTTGTGATGGTTTTTTAAAAAATGAGCCTCTATATAGAATACTTCATCTACACGACCATAACATATGTGCAAAGACTGGTAACAATCCGATAAAAACTGGCTTCAGGTAAACTTCCAGAAAAAATTCACTGGTATTGCTGGACTAGAAAAGTCTGGATACTGGACTGGAAACTGGACTAGAACGTATGTGAAATTCGCTGGATTTGGTGATCAAAACGATTATGAAATGGAGATGTTAACTAGAGCTCATCTTCTTCTTCTTATGGGTAGGAGTCGCCTGAATAGCGTCGACCGGAACAACGTCGACCACCTCGTGTGCTTTGTTCCTCCTAACCTTTCGTTGTGCAAGGCCTGTACAAACGAGCTGGTCGACGTTATTCCAGTCGACGCTATTGCGCGGCCCCATGGGGAGTGTGTGGGAACTAGTTGACTGCAACCACGTCATGGCCGACATTCAAATCAAACACACACTATCAACTGTATGAATGAAAACGTACGTGCGCAAATACATATCGGTTGGTGATGTATACTCGGAGCGAGCAACACGTAAATATGTTTATTCAACATCAACAACTTGTAAACAAGAGCGGTGAATGAATTTCCCACTTCCCGCGCGGAACTTGACACAAAACCCTGGCTCATTGATAAACGAACAAAGCACACGGCAATCAATGTAGGGTGGAAAACGAACAAATCTTAGTTGAAATGTCCCCTTTTGAAGTGTTTCAAATTTCAATCAACACTTCTCAACATGAACATCACTAGACGTATCAACCAAACAATTATGCGAATTGAGACGTTGAGTGGTCCCCGTATATATTATGAAAATTACAAAATGGTGTGCCTTATTTGGGATACGAACTCACGTTCTTCACCACTGGCCATAAAATTTTGAGTCCACAACTAAGTGCAGACGAGTTTTGGTCTTTCCATTTATATGATTTTGAATACCTCTTTATGTATTTTGACATTTTCCCACATATTTCAAAGACAGTCTTTATAGTGTCTTCAAGATGTTAAAACATAATTTTTAAGATGTTATATTTATATAAAAAAAATACTGTGCAACCTTGACGTATATTGCTGACCTGGCTTTGACCTCTTGATCAACCTTATGGCGGAAAAGAAAGAGCGAACTATCAGTTGAAGATTTACATGATACAGTGACAGCTGAGATGAAAAACGTTTGAAATATGTCCGAAACGATCCGTTGTTGGATGAGCGAAGCGAAGATTCCATTTCACTACACTGGAGAAAAAAATCCGGAATGTTTTTTTTTATATATTTGGTTGTTTGTTAACACAATTCCGGCTAAACCGATACTCCAATTGCGATGAAATTTTGTGGAAGCATTCGAAATCTCTGAACTTAGAACTGCCACGTTTTTGAGCGCAATCGAACATTATTTCTCATGAAAATCGCAATTTTACGATTTTTTCGATTTAAAATCAATTTCTTCGACTTATACCTACATGCTTTATCCGATTTTAATGATTTTTTCACAGAACTTTAATTTTATGAATTAATATATTCGTGTTAAATTTGAGCGCAATCGAATAATTATTTCTTATAAAAATCACAATTTTACGATTTTTTTCTTTTTTTAAAGTTACGATTAATTAAAAAAAAAAAATTAAGTTAATTTTGTATTTAATTTAATTGAATTAAGAACATTCTTCAACTTAGAAATGATTTTTCCACAGAACAACAGAAAATCCGCATAGCACATGGCAGCTCAATGCACCAATTATACGCTTATCCAACAACGCGTATTTCAGAAGAAAATAAGACTAGATATCCAGTATAGAAAATATGTTAACCTTGAGCTACATACAATGTTTGTATGCTCATGTCTTTCAGTTTATTATTTCTAAGCTGCTCCAGCATAAAACGCGAGAGAGGGCCATGCAGACATAGACCAACCATCCATGGGACAACTGGAACACTGAGGCTAGAGCCTACAGTAACACACACTTGATAAAATACTTCGCATTGTCGGCGACACTAATAATCACAAAAGTAATAATTTGTTGCTTTGGTCATTCCCGAAAAAAAATAACATCATCCACAATAGTAATGTCGACATCGCACGGTAACCGATGAAAAACAAGGTGTGTGCCACTGCCAGCAAAAGGGTACACATTAGCTCATTATATCCGGTGTAACCATCTTCAGGACTAACTAATTGTGTGAGGAAATGCCCAGGAGCTGTTTAGAGGACTCAATTGCAGCATTCGCCGTAACAACTGGAGAAAACCTTGGGCGGTGGCGGGATTCGAAACCGCGACCTACGGATTTAGAGACGTGAGACTGACATGAACTATCTCTGTCGGTGTTTAAATCCGATATCCTCTATGTCGCCACCTTCCTGGTTCACCTAAACTCCGCTGGGAGATCCAGATTATTATTATTCCAGATATATATTCCAGAATACCTCATGAAGCAGCTACATGTTTCATACTGGTGGCCGTCTAATAACATATACCAACCACTATAATCGTATCGTGGGAAACTGCATGAATAGATTCAAAGCGACTAATAACAATCAGGGAATCAATACGGATATCCTTTTAGTGGCGCGAGTCAACTGTTCACAACTGTTGGATGAGCTTGGACAAACAATGTGCTAATGCGGATTGCCCTACCGATTGTCTTAGTACGAGGATAATATGTGATTTGCACCAGTAATTCAAGTTGTAATAATATGCAGATGCCTCCTTCACAACATTGTTATAATACACCTAGCTTAGCGTGTTTAGTAACTATTGTAAATACATAAGAGAAGTTTCAATAATGCAAACTTAGTTTGTGTAGGTGTAGGATGTGAGACGTTTATTGGAAATGTTTTCTCATAGAGATAAGCAAATATTGTTTAAAAGCAAATGGCTCGATGAAAACGGATCTATGGTAGGTGGACATTTTTTTCTCACAATTATTAATAAGCAATTAATTGGTAAAAAGAGCAACACACATTTACTTGACGTAGACCATGGAAACAAACTTACACATAGGCCTATACTAGGACTACAAGGATGGACTTCCAAATTCAACAAGTATGATAAAATAAAAAAGTCCATCAGACAGTTGTATGTGCAACGATATTATTTACGTTGTACATCAGTTTTTATTGCAAATCAGTTTTTATAATCTGAATAGGATAGACCTCAAATAAATAAATAATATAAATAAATAAATAAAAATCAATAAATATAAATAAATAATTACATACATAAATAATATAAATAAATAAATAAATAAATAAATAAAATTAAAAATAAATAAACGTTCCTAATTCTCGCCAATCTATACGCATAAAAATCAACATTTTGTTGAACTTCATAACGGTAATCATGCCTACTATTTACATTATGCATGCATGCTTTTAAAAATCCATAGAATCATGTAATTAACTATTTTCACTCTCTGTTTTCATAAATAATATTATTTGAGTAATCATTTCACCTACTGAATTCATATGGAACGTGAAAATGGAGGGCTATTGAATGTTCCAACATAGGTGGGGTGGAGGTGTAGCTCATAAATCAATCGCGCGAGCCCCTTGCCAAACAGGCGGACTGGGCTGTCAGCAGAGAACCGAACAGACACAGTTTAATCGCAGTTCACACACGAAGAGAAAACACAAAACATGTCACAGCTTGGTGACGGAGTGACAATTTGAAACGTATAAGGCGAAGGTTGAAGTCAGACTCGAACTCGATTGAGTTTATCGACGACAATCGATCATAATCGAGACGATTAATAGCGAATGAAGGGAGAAGACATACGGACATTGATACTCTCTAACTGGATGACATCGATCAAAATAGAAAGTGGGTTGACTTTGAAGGGCCATGGAAAACCCCACGTCGAGTCCAATAACTTCACTGTTTGGCAAGAAGCGTTAGATATGAGACTTTCATAGTTTCTGGTTTTAACATTAATTTATTAATCGGGAAACACTCCCGTAGGTGTAATTAAAAATAAAAACGAACAGAGATCATATGGATTTGTTACTTGTTCCTTCACACTTTAGTTAAAATTCACATTGAAATGTGAAACATATCGTGATGGAAATAAACTCTTTTTTTTAGAA
Source organism: Sweltsa coloradensis (assembly GCA_024449915.1). Classification (NCBI taxonomy): domain Eukaryota; kingdom Metazoa; phylum Arthropoda; class Insecta; order Plecoptera; family Chloroperlidae; genus Sweltsa; species Sweltsa coloradensis. Next base: position 773,993 of record JAMZAV010000243.1, on the reverse strand, counting down.
TTAAGTCAGCTGTTCGATACGATGATTTATGCATTTAATTAAGAATAAACTTGTAAAAATATTTGACAAGTATCAAAATAAAATAAAAAGTACAGTTGGCCAAACATTATAAGAGTTGGAATAAAACTAAAAAGAAAAGAGTTGTGTTACTTCGGAACAAAAAATGCAAACATAATTCAAAACTAAGAGACGAAATAAAACTATGCATACATCTGTGCTAGTTGCACAATGTATCCAATTAGTATGCATGTGGTTTTTCCCAAAACTTTAAAGCTAAATTTATAAATTTTGAGATCATAGTATATAGAAACTTGGTCAGTTGAAATTTATTCGTCACGAACAACCGAGTCTCCATTAGCTACGAGCGAACGAGTGAGCAAGTTTTCCTCTCGAGTCAAATGTCACTGTTCGGGTTTGTTTGTTTGTTTGTTTGCTTGTTTGTTGGTGTTAGCGTTGCTCACTGGCAAACGACTAGCAACGTCTCTCGCTCGTCGTTGACGTAGTGTCGAGAGAATTAGCGGGATTTGCTAAAACAATGTGTGCTTTATAGCGACAACGATTCTTCACACTATTCCACTACACCGATAGTGTTGGTTCTAGACTCTGATTCGGGAGGTCCCGGTTTCGAATTCCGTCGTGAACGGCAATCCTGACTGAAGGTATTTACCGAGGTTTTCCTTACTTTATGCGAATGGAGAGATTGGGCCCTCTTAAACAGCCCTCGGAGATCCCTTCACAATTGTCATATCCACAGCATGCCAAGTTAAACATCTGAAAAGGACATACATTGCACCCTATCACATGTTTCCCTCGGTAAAAATTATTAAAATTCCACTATGGGAAGATGAAATATAAAATGGGTTTGCGTTATAATTAAGTCTATTACCTATACTGTTAGTTAATCATTCACACTTCATCTCGTTAGGACTGTACTGAGTAAGACTCGCACCTGACACCACACGCACCACTGCATATACAAGCTTTTCCAGATAACAACACTTTCAGAGTATTTCTTTCGGTTTCATTCCAGTGGCGGAACTGACAGGCGCCCGCAGGGCCCGCTAGTTAAGGGGGCCTCGTTAAAAAAATCGTAGTCAAAAAAACAGTATTTCGCCCTGTTTGGAAAATATTGTATTTGGTTTCGTTGCTAAAATGACCGTTTTGTGAATCTAGCGGTTTGAAGGTGAAATCTAGCGGATATTTAGGAACTTTTAGTGTCCACAACACAACATCATATAGGCTAACATTATTTTGGTATTGCATTCAGCCCACAATTTTTTTCTAAAACGCACCAAACGCACTCTAAAAACCTGATTTTCAATATTTTCTCCTGCGATGCAATTGTTGGGGGCTCCCTCGTACTTGGTCCCTATATAATACCCCCGGGATAATATTTAGCCCCCCCCCCCCAGGGAACAAAAGCCTGAATTCAACACTGAGCATGGTATATATATGTGTGTATGTGTTATGTGGGCCCCCATAGAAATTTGAATGAAACGAAGTTCCGCCACTGTTTCATTACAATCTCTTCGATTCCGCTCTGGCAAAACAACTGTTTTCAGAATATTCTGAATTCCAATAAGTAATATTTCTAGACGAGCAATGAAGTAATGCACATCAGTGAAAATCAAGTCTATAGAAACCAAGGTGAGAGGAGAGGGTAGACAATACATTCAGATGAATCATTTATTTTTTACGTAGGCCAATATAAGTAACTACTAATAATACAAAACGATGAGTTAATTTATGGTTCAGCATGGACCGTGAAAACAAAGCTTTAGGCCCACTCGTATATCAAAGAATTATTTAAGGAGTTTTCCTCGTAGAATGGAAACCCGACGCTTCTTGACAGTTCTAATGGTTTTCCAGCTTGGTTTAGATATTCATCTCAATATCAGACACCGGAATAAGATTAAAGATTAAAGGAAATATTGACATTTCAACCTAGGATCCTATAAGAAGCTATTTCCTTTCGCGTATAAAATAGAAAGAACTCAAACCAAGTTGTGATGGTAAAGCCAAGAAAAACTATTGACAAAGATAAGATTAGCATTGAATGGATTGGAAATCCGTATTTTATCGGAATGGAAGGTACGTAAAGTTAAACACACAAGTTTTTGTCGGATGTATAAACACGACGACATAAGATGAGAAGACGAGAAAAGGGAATAATTGAAACTTCCGTGTGCGATCGCTAGATACACAACTTATTGGAACTTGGAAGACAACTTGAAGAAAGGGAGGAATCACTGGAATGTTTAACATAACATGGATTGTGTTGAAGTGTTTGGAGTTTACATGAGATTTGTATCTTCAACATGCACAAGCAAAGCACACGTTAATTTTATACAACCAGAAAACATCACAACGCCATAGGGAAACGTTTCGTTTCATTTGAGTTGTTTTCTTTCACGTTTCACTAAGTTGTGTAATGAAAGCTTCTCAAAACGATGAAGACACAAACGACATTAAACCTCAGGTACGAATTTAGTTTCGGGATTCGAACCCTCGTCCATATGTCAAACCGTGTGCGCCACACGAATGTCTAACATAATAATTTTTGACAAAACACAATTACCAAGAATCGAATGTACTCATTACTAATTCTAAACAATTCCACGTGATTTTCTGGCCATTAAAAACAAAATTTTCACTTAGAAAATTATGACTATGACGCTACGAGAAAACTACGCTACTATATACATTTACGTCCCTCGCATATCATGTAAACACAGTTTTGAAATGAGTTGAATTGCAATTCCTCAAAACGCCTTTGAAAAGACGCCATATTATATATGTATGACTCTATTTGCACTTGGTGTGTATACAGTTCAAAGCTCGTTTCTGTTCAAACTGTACTCGTATTAAAGTGTTCTGGGAACGGTTGAATGTTGTCGGTATTTAATACGTTGTTGGATAGGAATGCCGCGCATTTAAAAACAAACACAGCCGAGTTGAGAAGTAGCAGCTATACGCAATAACACTGCGATGTATATTGCTTCATAAGTAGATACTGCTCCGTTGAATCGTAAAAGCTGAAAGAAAGTACGTCGACAACAATGGGAAGTAAATACGGTTGGTAAACGTATTCGCAGCAAGAGGTTATTTCAGTAGAATGAGTATTGGGTGTGATGATTACTTGGTTATTACATATTAGTTATTACTGTACGTACTGAGAACTATGTGCACTTGCCAATACAGATTGTCAGGATATTATAATAGAGTTTTCACACTAAATTGGTGGGCTGGGCTTTGGTGTATCATTCAGTCGATATCACTCACACATTGCGAAATCGATATCGATGTATCGAGATTTTATTATTGGTGCAAAACAAATCCAAATTCACACCATAATTCAAATTTAAAAAATTGTATCAAAAGAGTTAGCGTACGAAAAAAAAGGTGGCTAAAAATGTTGATAAGGTATCTAAAAAAAGGTGCATACGAGTAACTTATTACGTTCTCACGCACGAGTTTAATGACCCGGCACCTCCACCATTTATAAAAGTTAGGACGAATTTGTTATAGACTACCTGGCACTTACACCATAATTTGAATCAAAAGCGATCCAAAATTTGAAAAAATAAAAACATTTTTCATTGGGGATTTGCAGAATAAAGAAAATACACATTCTCATTTCCAAACATTCCTATCCTAGTTTTTTAAATTTCGATATTTCGATATGGAGTTGCATTCTTTTAGTTGAATTCAAAATGAAAAGTTTGATGAAAAGCTTCGAAAATTATGGTTGGGGAAGACTTATTTTTGCGAATAAATACGCATGGTAGTCTAGGCACAGAGCGCTAACTTCATCGACATAATAGTGTTCACTCGAGTTCGCTTCATGGTCATTTATTGCAACCGTGAAGTTTTCTTGCAACTTCTGGAACTAAATATTAAAACCATGAACAAGAACAGACAAAGAGCAAATTGTCCTCATCCATTCCAGCACCACAGTTCAAACTCTCAAACATTGCACAAGATATATTTTTCATATCGTTTACTTTTAGTACGTTTGCGCGAAATAGATATACAGTCAACTAACTTACGCGTTATAAACCTTCGAAATTTTGAAACAACGGTTTAATAAATGATAAATGTGGGTTAACAATTATTATAGTCTCAATATGACGACGTGAGTGAGAAACGTCAGGCACAAAACTATCTAGGCCCTTCGTTGTTGACAATTTTACGTTTTCCGAGGCGCAAAACTGATACGCTATAATATGTAAATGTCAGTTTATGTATTTGTAGTTTTCTACTGCAAGTATAATAAAAACTATATACTTTATAGTGACGTTTGAGATGTGATCCGTATGTCTGGTTTCGACTCCCAATACTCCAAGCTTTAAATCTGATGAGATCCCCATCATTACACAAAACACAAACAAGAGAAATAAAATATACTTGTCACAAATTAATTGAATTAAATTATATACCGACTGGTTTACATCTGTATCGTTTTGTAATCACTTGCGATAATCCGAAAACATTTTGAACTGTTGCCAGCTCCGTGCCAACTGAGAGAGAAATAAAAGCCTCATATTAATAGTATTGGAAGGTGATATGGCTGTCGGGGCGAACTTTTATTGCGATAAAGAGCGCGAGTTTAGACGCTGCTGAGTTTATTTATTCAGTTGTCTCACTCCCTAGCCCGAATTGAAGCTGATTTGAAACGAGATAAGAAAATAACAAATTACAAAACAGTACGTCTCGTTCACAAGAAATAGCCTGAAAATAGAGATTTCAAGGATGGGAAATAATGAGCACATCCAACTTATATCAGGAAAACGAATTAGATGGAAGAGGGAGAGAGAGAGAGAGGTACAGGAAGGAAACGAAGAAAAAGAGACGGAACACGATAAAAACTCTAAATACAAACTCGCCGGATAAAATAATAAGGATGTCGAAAAATCCATTCAACCATAATCGAGTGACACGACGAAGCAAATCAAATGAAAGCGTGATGTAGGGCAACAAACACTTCTCGATCTAGCGGAAATAAAAACACGTCTCTTCATCGGCGCGCGGTAGCATTTAGGATGAGCGTTCTTTAGCGGCGCGGAGATTCTAGATTCTATTCTATTCTATTCTATTCTATTCTATTCTATTCTAGATTCTATCAACGTTTTTCATCGGCGCGGGCATTCTAGCGTTTAGGAATAGCGTTCATTCAAGCTTTTAGGATAAGCGTTCCTCAACGACGAAGCATTCTAGCACTTGGGATAAGCGTTCTCGAACTTTTCGTCATTCTAGTATTTGAGTCATGCGTTCTTCAACGGCGTATCATTCTCCAGTTCTTCAACGACGCAGCCCGCATCATTCTCGCTTTTAGGATAAGCGTTCTTCAACTACGCAGCACGCAGCATTCTAGCGTTTATTGGATAGGCGTTCTTCAACAACGCAGCCCGCATCATTCTCGCGTTTAGGATAAGCGTTATTGAACGACGCAGCATTGTAGCGTTTAGGATAATCGTTCTTCAACGGCATATTCGTGTTTACAATACGCGTACTTTAACCGGCATTTAGAGTGCATTCTTCAACAGCGCCCAATTCTAGCATGATGACAATATCCTAGCACTGATTTGCCCCAGTCACGGTTCATTTATATTCCAATCCAATGTATCTGACCCTAGTTTATCCCGTCCCGTGTTTGGGCCGCTTGGGCGTACGCATTTTACACCGACTAATATTGCAACAATATATCTTGACCACACAAGCAACTTATGATATGACCTTTTCGTAATTCAGCTATCCATCCATTAGAGCTACTTTCGCATTAATTACACTTTACTAGGTCAAGGATGACCTCCCGACACTTTTTACTCTCCGTTACCTCGTCGCCATAGCGACACGGGGCCGAACGTCGTCATCACACGAGCCGAACATTACCGGGAAGACCCGAACCGAGGTGAAAATAGATAGATTTGTCGTTTCCAGTGCTGCCACTGCCGACACTTGCCAGCACTAGCAATAAACACGTGTCGGAGAGGCTGGGGCCCGAGGCATTCGAATGACTGTCTCGCATACGAGCTAAAAGCATGATATTTCACGGAGAGCTTTTCATTTTTGTGCAGAAGCGATGATTTCTCGTCGGCAAGAGATTTGATCTCTAGAACTGCAATTGTCGGATTTGATAACGTGTCTTGGCTGGCGGCTTGCCACGATACGCTCGATAACGCACGCAGCTCTCCGACGACGACTGGCCCACCTCATTGGGATCGGACACACTTATTATACAAGCTTACGAGGTTTATAGTAATGGCGATGGAAGTGGTTTGCTTTCGGGCTACAAATGGAAATAGACGGCGTGTTTTGTACGTAATATAATGGACTTGAAGCTTAATATATGCTATTAGATTTAATTTCTCGCAATATATCTTCTGCTCATATAACTACGAGACAAGGAAAGGAAATGACTACACTGCTTCTATAACCGGTGGGCCTCTGAAGTAAATGTTATATTTCCCATTATGTCATGGTCAGAAAAACTTCTGGTATCTTTAACAATTTAAAGAAACCAAATACGTGTAATTTCTTTCGAAATTAAAATGAATGTAGTATGAATTATCTTGTGCGTTCAAAATATAACTATGCCAGTGGTGGTTATATCAACATCGCGTCACATTGTATTATTGAACTATAATTTTTTTTCTCGTGGCAAACCTGGCTAGGGTGCAAATCATGAGCCTTCTCTGTTGTCCAATTAGATTTTTTTTATTTTATGGCAGTTGATAAGGGAATGTCACTGTTTATTTGTTTGATATCAATCCGAAAACAACTTACAGTGAGGATTGCCGGTGGCGAAATTCGAACACGGGACCTCCTGAACTGCAGTCTCGCACATGTGCTTGAGTTACTTCTGTAGGTTTATTAAACGATGGTTACACTAATCTCCACAAGACTCAAGACTCTGTCTAACTCACTCCACTTCTTGCGAATTTAAATATGTATTCATCACCTTAGTAAAAAGCACACACGGGAGGTGTTAACACATCTATTAACGACTATGATTTCATTTCCCCTTTGATTTATTGGCGATTGTTAAACCTTGTAATTACGACAGGCAGACAGACGTACCAATTAGTCCACACACGGCTATACGGACGAGGGTTGGTTCTGTTGAAAGTTTAAACTGGTCAGTTTCCTATTTAATCTCAACATACCTTTCGGCAATTAAGAGACTATTTATCACACATAATTAAGACGCCAAAGGTATTTTTACGGCATTCTACATCACAGATGCAAAGCCTGAACCTTGCATCGTGTTCTGATAGCATAATGGCGGCTGGTCGGTTACTAAAAATGAACATTCTTTGAACGAGTGTTCGAATTATTGTTTCGTAAGGTGTTTCGTACACAAAGGGGAGACTGAGAATAAACCTCACCACAAAGTGATGAAGACGCGACGATATAATATTGTGACTCGGCAACGATATTAATCGCGACGTCGAGTGGATGTTATGAAGATGAGAAACCGCCTCTTGAAATCTAGGCCCAGGAGTTCCAAACCGAGAAACTCATGGACGGTCGTGGTTGGTTTACTAATCGACTATATACGAGCATGACGTTTTGAAGTAGTTGTTTATACTTGGCAATATTTCGAATTTGAGTCAATTTTATTAGTAGATACAGCAGCGGGTTTTTTATCTTGATTACACGCGCGGTTCAACATATATTTCTTTTCAGTTGCGTACGTGGGTGACCACTATGACAAAGTCGAAATCCAATCCAATAAGATATGATCTAAGATATTATAAGTGGGTAACAGTAACAGAACATTGGACTGCTTCGATTAATGCATTGCGTTCTTCGATTCATTTGGCAGTTAGCAAATAGCTTTTCGTTCGGCCAAAAAGTATCCATACGTATATGAACCCTTGCAAAGTTGTCAATAAAACATAAAAAACCACCCCACAGTCGTATATTATTAATATTTTGTGTTAATTAGCCACATTTTTTTTTCGAATTTTGAAAATTTTGCACTCCAACAAAATCCAAAATCGTGAAATTAAATCATTTTTAAAAATTATTCTAAAATAAAGTTTAAAATTGTGACAACTGTTCAAAATTTCAAATTTGTTGTCATTCAGCCGAGCTAACAGGAGTTTGCCAAAAACGCGTGTTCTAATATATCATGCCCTAATGGCAAAATAAAGACTTGGTTTCAGAGACAAAGGTATTGTTTTATAACTAAAACCTCTGTGATCCACACTCAATTCTGCATTTGATTGGTTTGTGTCCTTCAACTCAAGGACTTGGGTAAAAAAAAAACTATGAACAAACCACATAATTACGGAAACAGAATGCGTAATAATATATTCGTGATCACGCTTGATATTCAAAGATCAAAGATGTCCAAAAAAATACGCACTTCACCTTAATAGCAACCATGGTCGTGTTTTCGCCAACGCATTCTACATTTACCTTGTGGCAGTAACACTAGCAATAAATACGAAAGCCAAGTCACCATTAAAAAGAATAACACAAACTAAACTAATCGTGTGGTAGTAATTAACAACGCGTAAATGCAATTAATAATCTCGTGTGACAGATTAACTTTCTTATATGTACCTAACGGATATAATAAAATAGTTTTTTTCTTGTTATGGAGCGCGCGGAGAAACCCGAGAAACGCAGCATGGGTTCGCGTCTACAGATCAATCTGCGTGAATTGAATTGAGCGCTTGCGAGTACTTGACACGACCAGTGAGTTGATGGTTGGCCGAGATAGTCATGGGCGGCGTTAATAATAATCAATGTAGATTGTTAGGCTTGTAATATGAAAGTTGCCCGCTAATTTCTCTGCAACTTATTATGTAGCTGGGTCCTAGATAGGGTTAACGAATTATTATCATATCCAGTAGATGATAGATTTGAAGGTAGTTTGAAAGAAGGAGGTAATGTGAATGTTTTCCCACGTTCTAATTTGTCCAGGTCATGCGTATTTATCGCCTATACTACCCACTAACTAACTCCAAGATCGATTTCAATGACGAATATCGTTATACGAAGTATTTGACTATAGGTTAATACTTAGCATAATTATAATGGGAAGAGTTTTAGATTGAATGACCGAAAACTTAAATTTAGGTAAATTTTTATAGAGTAATTAAAACATTATTTTGTTGTTTCTATGTATCATTCCCTGAAAAGTTGAATTAGTAATAGTTGAAAACTAATGTTAATTGAGTTATTAATTATTATTTAAGTGATTATATTATTATGTTATTATGTTGTTTTTGTGGGTTAATTTATAAGTAAAATACATATTATGGTGGTAGTTTTGAATCTACGTTTACCCTTAGTTGTTAATCAGTTTTTATAACTGAATAAACATTCGAGAATCAACAAATAAATACAATAAATTTGTTTGTACAGCTTGAATCTCGTGCGACACCAGTGAATGTACCCCTATGAAATACGTCAGCTGAGAATCAATATATAATTAAGTCTTAATATAATAATACATAATATATTGCTTATTGTGAATCGTCAACATTTCATACCAAAGGTGCTCAACTAACTCAAGATGTTTTGTATCTTAGCAATTTATATCCAAAATCTAATTAAAGGGAAACCTCTCCCTTCAAAACAAAAAGTTAGAAAGGCTTTCGAAAACACGTAAAAGATATCCATTTTAAAAGTTTGAAGTTTTAATTAGTCGTCTGGATAGGAAAATAATTTGCTGGTTAATGTTTAATGATCTCATGTTCCTGGTGTTGCATTATATGCTCGGAACACCGATCCTGCCAGCTGCGAATGACGCTGAATAATGTTTATACTTATCGTGTTGTCTTGTTTTCAGTTGTTCTACAAGTTGCATGCTGTAATTATATTGTACGTATGTTTGTATAATGTAATGTAATTTTGAATGTTGAAATAGTCAGACATACTTCATAATGTGTATTATTATAAACAAGTACAGGTAATAAAGAAAGCCCGACCCAAAAGAGGGAGAGAGGAAAAACAGAACAAAAATTCGCTGTGCGTCGAACATTTTGGTGGAGGCGCCGGTCTAGACGACCAAGCTTGCCATAAAAAATGTTCTTTGACTGTTTTTGCATCCATTAATGGTGGAGGTGCCGGACACATAAATGTTCGAAATTTTCGGTGGACTAGCCGACCCCCCGCCCTTTACCACCAAGGTCATCACAAACTTTCTATATCACCCTTGAAAAACAATGCTTACAAAAAACGCATATCAACGGACGTCGTGTTCAGTTTTTATCGTGAGACGTGACACACGCACGGACAAATAAGTCTAGGCCGCTTCGTGAACGTTTTTTCCAGTCGCGTTGATGGATGAGCTTTTGTGGTTGATTAATCGTTGCCCTAAAAGTACGATTTTTATGAATAAATATTTTTTTCGATTGTCCCCAAAGTCATAACATATCTAAGTTCTGTGATTTCGAACGTTTCCATAAAGTATAAATCAAGATTGGAGTAGCCGTTTGCCCGGTCTTGGGCCAAATATCTCGAAAATATCGCATTCAAAATCGAAAATATCGTAAAAATACTATATTCATGAGAAATATTTCTTCGGTTGTTGTACCCAAAAACTAGTCAGATCTAAGTTCAGAGATTTCGAAGGTTTCCTGAAAGTTTTATCAAGATCGTCTATGCCGCTTGCCCGGTAGAGAGCGGTAAGTGAAATTGAAGTTTTCGCTTTGCTCCTTATATTATATCATTGTCGTTTATTTTATGCTGGTGGAAATACTATGTGAAGAATAAAAATACTTCTAGGGGCTATACTACTACAAGTGCTATTATTGCACAATGTCGGTGCAAATAAAACATTCTGATGAGATAGCAGAGATCTAAATCAGTTTCAGACTCATGCAAGCGGTACAATATATTACGTAGTACACGAATAAAGATGGCAGCATTCCCAAATAAAATCCTCTTTTACCTCAAAAAGAATTGTCAACGTAGATATACAGAATATATTTTAACCTGATAGCTTTACTTGGAATTCAAAATGTAAAAAGGAAAACAACCTTCATGAAATGTTGAATGAAAACCATTTACCTCTAAACATCAAAGACATTCCATATTTGAAAGATGATTCAATTCGTAGGATGTTTTGTTCGGTTTGTGTTGATAAAAGTCTCGTCTTGGGTTTCGGTTCCGATATCCCCCCCCCCACTCTCTTCCTCACCCACATCGCCGAAATCGACAGGCAAACATGCACAAAGTAAATTATATTTCATACTACAGAATATTTGATCCATACACGATCGTAATGGGAAGTGTAGAATTTCGCTATTGAAAGCTAATATTATCATTCCAAAACGTATAGATAAACGTTTTCATTTACTTTCATTGTATAAAACACTTATTGACTAATTATCTTTGTGTGTTTTAGTCACGTTTTTGATAATGATGAAGTGTGTTTGTTACATAATTCGATGAATGAAACGGTTCATAATTTCTGAAACGGTGTTTTGAATTTTTTCATTGTAGAGTTTTATCCACTGGCAGTTGGCAAATAGCTATTCGCTCGGCCAAAAAACATCCGAACTACATACAACTTTGCAAAGTTGTCAATAAAGCATACATGGACAGCCCTACAGTCGTAGATTTTCAAAGTTGTCTGTCAATTAGCCACAGCCATTTTTTTTAAAAACATACAATTTTGTACTTCTTTTTTACAAAATCGAAAATCGTGAAAATCGATATATTTTTTTTAAAAAAAGTTTAAAAACTTGTTACCGTAGAACCATATTTTTCACTTTCATGACACCTGTTCAAAATTTTAAATACATATGGTGTCAGTCAGCCAAACGGCAGGAATCTGGCTAAAACGTATGTCCTATTACAATAAACTCTTCTAACTATGAAAGGAGAAAAACACTTATGGAAATCATTTAATTACCAATATAAAATTTGATAAGGGAAATAATATTGAATAATATTGTGACTCACGTTAAAAATTACATTGATAGTAAATTATTGTAATTGCTTTCACAAAACCATTTTTCCATGTAAAATATTATAGATTATTATAGAGACAAATTTCAGCAATATTTGCGCACCTATCAAAATTCAAAATCTGAATTGTCTTATGAGCAGCTTTGAAGGCAATTGGGAACATACATTACTATAAAATGTATACTTAATTTTAGCATTGTTGCAAGCTAAACTGTTTTGAGTCATCTATGTGTGATATTTGTAGAACAAATAATAATTTAATTATTCATTACGATGGTTTTTCTCACGTTAATTTTAAGATAATCGTGAAAACTAACGCAACCCGGTTCCTTTTCCCCGCGCGTCCCAGATCGCCCCCCCCCCCCTCCGACCTGCCTTGGATCGTGACCGTGGGCCCAAATAAACCAAACTGGGGAAGAAAGCTCTTTGTTTGGTTTGAGATTAATGTTTTGTCGATTCCAGTATATTCATCTTTTCTACGCTCAAGTCCAAGCAAACAATTCTCCGCCTGGACATAGCCCCTATAGCTGTAAGAGAGAGTGAGGCCAGCCCGCTCTACGACGAGCTCATTGAAAAACTGACAAACTTCGGCGATATATTGCCGTGAAACGCGTGTATATAGCACCAAGTTGACGTAAACTTTGCATATCTAGTGATTCTTGTCACATAAAACATATCTCACTGTATTGTATTTTCAATAAAATTATAAAAAAAGGTATAGATGCGCATGTTATCTTGTACTATTAGTCTTTTATTGTATGTATGTATGTATGTATGAAATGTATGTATGATGTATGTTGTATGTATGTAGTATGTATGTATGTATGATGTATGGATGGATGGATGGATGGATGGATGGATGGATGGATGGATGGATGGATGGATGGATGGATGGATGGATGGATGGATGGATGGATGGATGGATGGATGGATGGATGGATATTTGTATGTAAAATTACATGTATGAAGCGAATTTTAATGTACGTCTTTGTAGATTCAGGCTATAAAACTACAGTCTATTCTCTAGAATAACATTATAGCGTTGTTGACAGAAGTGACAGAAAAGAAGATGATTTAGTAAAGGTAAAGCCGTCTTGTACTGCCGGCGTCTCGAGAATATAACACAAGTAAGTATACACTGAAGGTTGCACTGACTATTATTTCATCTGATACAAATCAAACATGAGTTCCTCAGTTCGATTTGCATATTTTCCGCTTATATCCGCAAAAAATAGTCAATGACATGTGTTTTATTGTTTTTCGTAAAAAATATTAATTGTTTATTTTTTATAAAATGAACATTTTCTATTTAGAAGTAAAAATTACGTGATACTTAAAAAAAAGTACGAAAGAAATATCCATATTTTCAAATTTGAATACATTCTTTTACCGTTGGTGTGTCCCAGCTGAAATGGTTTGTACGTTTTGCCGTTGTAACAAACCGACTACCGTGCTATCGAGTGACATTGTTTTAACAGTGTAGCGGCCGGGTCCTGTTGACCCTGACACGGGCTCGGAACATCTTGATTCTTGTCGAGTGAAGAGTCAGGAGTAGAGTGGAGGAAACGTCTGACTCTGACGAGATAGTCGATGCATATTGGTTTTAGTTCGCCCGACGGTCGGAGAGTTTTCCGATGGCCAATCAAACTTTGAAGTCGAGACGGCGGTGGTCAAGTTGAGACCGGAAGCTTCAAGATGAGAGGGCGACGGCAGTGGCGGACAGGGGTTGCTTCTCTGTAGCAGTGGGGGACCGGGAAACACACGTACCAAACTACGCAGAGCACTTTAACTAATTACTATATATTCGGAAGTCTATAGGGATTAATCAACAAAACTAAAATTCACCATCGGGGTCAATTACATAAAATATTCCATGGCATTGCTCAACCAATAACACGTCATGTCCACGTGTATATTGTTAGTAGACATCATTTAATCATTGATGTAAATATCTTGTTGTTTAGAAAATGTCATTTTTTAGGTTCACCGATTTCGGAACTGCCACAACTACTGTGTCAAAGAAGTGAGACAGAACAGAATTATGTGTTAAACACAATGTGTTTGATATGACTAATGACTAAAAATGTAAAAAAAAATCATTAAAAAACGATTGTTTTTACACTCAAACAGTGATAAATTCATTTAAACTGTCTCATATTAATACATGTTCTGTAAAGTTTCAAATTGAAATAGAATGTGTGTTTCGTTTCGTAAGGTTATGTTTGAGACGAGAACTGAGAAGGTTCAGTAGCAGACGGAGAAGTGCAGCAGGGCAGGGTAAACGAAACATTGCGTCCCCACATCGAGAAGATACAGTAGCAGACGAAGAAGTGCAGCAGGGCAGGGTAAACGAAACATTGCGTCCCCACATCGAGAAGATACAGTAGCAGACGGAGAAGTGCAGCAGGGCAGGGTAAACGAAACATTGCGTCCCCACATCGAGAAGATACAGTAGCAGACGGAGAAGTGCAGCAGGGCAGGGTAAACGAAACATTGCGTCCCCACATCGAGAAGATACAGTAGCAGACGGAGAAGTGCAGCAGGGCAGGGTAAACGAAACATTACGTCCCCACATCGAGAAGATACAGTAGCAGACGAAGAAGTGCAGCAGGGTAAACGAAACATTACATCGAGGAGGTTCCGAGTTCAGGCTCGGGAGTGTTTGAACTTGTGAAGGCAATCTCGACCTCGTACTCCAGCCGTCCACTCCGCCACTCGCCCGGCCGGCTCGCATCATTCATTCTCTCCCGACGCACCGTTCCAATAACGAGCCCGAGTTATTGTCGAGTGTCCGCCGCTCAAATTAATTCCACACAATAGGATTAGCTCCAGGTTTATGCTGTGGAGGTGAGAGACGTTATATACGCGCGACAGAAGAAGATTAGACCACCGGGAAAACCTAGACTTCCAACGTCGTGACTCGATGAGGAACGGCACAGGGGAACTCTTTTACATTTTAACAAAATTGCAATAGAATGTTTTTGTGTGCATTAATTAAGGCTATTCGACCGCGTTTTTCTATTTTCCCTAATATGCTACCAAGTCAAAATATAGTGAATGGCTTTGAAACCTGGCACTATTAGAAAATCAAAACTATTTTTTTTCAATATTTTCTGATCGGGCACAATATAATCCTGTCAAATAAGAATTTTTGGAGGAAAAAATTGCGATGTCGCTGAATTTTTGCAGAGACCTTCCTTAAAGGATACTTATCAACATACTAAAACTCCCCTACAATCAGACTTTAGCTTCGGCCGCCATATTGGAAAATGGTGGCCAAAAAGTGTTTGTTATCGAATATCTCCAAATTTGTTTGAGATAGACAAAATATTTCAATGGCAAAAATATTCCCCATTTAATTCCCTACAAAACATGTGTCTTCTATAGTTTTGGTAGGGGCAAAGGTTACGTCACAAAATCGTGGTTTATATGTTGTTCATTGGAATACCAGCTTATTTCCAAATTTTTACGCCCAGCATCAAACAATGCCCGGTAAATCCGTAATAAATCGATTTAAATACAAAAGGACTTTTGTGCGGGGTTGATGAAAGCTTCCATTAGTATTTTAAAAAAACGGTCTGCGAAATCGAATTTTGCATTTACCCGGAATTTGGGTTTTACCATTGTTGGCATTTCCTCAAAAATGCCCTTTTTGACTGTCCATTATTAAGCACTAAATAGCATTGGGGGAAAAATTCTTTCTACGCACATTGAAATGACTTTAATAATGATCCGATTACAACCAAAGTTTAAATCCAATATGACTGCTAATTCCTAATATTCACAATATGAATACTGTTTTCGTGCTGTTTTTACACTCTTTTTGTTACACAATTCACTTTGATGTTGTGGATATTAGGAATTAGCAGCCATATTGGATTTAAACTTTGGTTGTAATCGGATCATTATTTGAGTCATTTCAATGTGCGTAGGAAGAATTTTTTCCTCCAATGCTTTTTAGTGCTTAATAATGGACGATCAAAAATGGCATTTTTGAGGAAATGCCAACAATGGAAAAACCCAAATTTCGGGTAAATGCAAAATTCGATTTCGCACACCTGATTTTTTTAAATACTAATGAAAAATTTAACGAACCCCGTACAAAAGTCCTTTTGTATTTAAATCGATTTATTACGGATTTACCGGGCATTGTTTGATGCTGGGCGTACAAATTTGGAAATAAGCTGGTACTCCAATGAGCAACACATAAACCACGATTTTGTGAGGTAACCTTTGCCCCTACCAAAACTATAGAAGACACCGGTTTTGTAGGGAATTAAATAAAGAATATTTTTGCCATTGAGATATTTTGTCTATCTCAAACCAATTTGGAGATATTCGATAACAAACACCTTTGGGCCGCCATTTTCCAATATGGCGGCCGAAGCTCCAGTCCGATTGTAGGGGAGTTTTAGTATGTTGATAAGTATTATATAAGGAAGGTCTCTGCAAAAATTCAGCAACATCGCAATTTTTTCCTCCAAACGTCAATATACGATCTTATTTGACAGGATTAATATGGCAAACATCGTCGGTTCAAAATAATATCAAACTTCAAATCGCTCAAGCACACCATTCAACGTAGGCAATTGTTTTTTTTGTGACATTAACTTTCAACTGGTTTTCTAGCTAGTATATATATATATATATTTTAACAATTGGCTTTCCTGCAAATTTTTTTCGTTTGGCGATATTGTATTTTGACTTGGTAGCATATTTGGGGAAATAGAAAAACGCGGTTGAATAAAAAACAAACAAAAAATAACTATAACATATGAGATATCGAAATTGATGAAATTTGTAATGCAAAAACTATTCACGTTAGCCAATTTATTTGACAAGTGACCTTGTCTAAGCTTGATATGAGGTTATGTGGAGAGTGTTGTTGGAATTGATATTAGCTGAGATTTCAAATTTAATAATCGCAATTCACATTTATTTACTCACACACCTGCATGATCGTAGAAATGACACATCAACTAAACTAGCGAAGATTGACTATAGTTTAAACGCTTTAATATTTCTATATAATATGTTGTGCTTCTATGCAAGTAAGATCAATTTCGAAACCTTAAAAAAAATTGTGATTTTGGTTGTTACACAGGATTTCATCCATTTATATAGCACTCTATTGAATGTAGTGCCCGTTTTGTCTCCCGATCTCCCCCATTAATACGTGAGTCTGTGTGCAGTGGAAAAGAATGCAACACTTTCTAAAGTTGTGTTCAGGTGTGCCGTGCCGTGCCTTGTGGTGTCCCTGATACATAGCAGTTTGTACGGTAACTAAATATTACCAGTCACTTTGCCCTTGATAAGTACCAAGAACCAAGAGAGTAAATATGTTCCCGTAGTTTTTATTCCATGCAAATAATTAAAATGCATGTATTCTCTTCTTTGCATAAATAAAGCTATTATTAGAAATTAAATTATAATAATAAATAAAGGTTTCCGTTTTACGAATACGAAAGGATGTATGTTTGTAAAAACATGCAAAAAACAACAACATAGAACAACGTAGATTGCGGTTAGGAATACGAGATAACGATTCACTGTTATGATGCATGTGCAGATAATTTTTTCCCCGAAAAGCGTATCATTTACTAGAATTATGCACAATTGTTGTCAAAATAGGATACATGAATTGCACCTTCCCTTTAGCCAAATAGCCACCAAGTCATCATAACAACAATAATTGCAGTATTTTTACCAAAATCGAGAAAGTCATCAGTGACTATTTTTTATGAAGTAATGAGAGCTGATAATAATAATAATAATAATAATAATAATAATAATAATAATAATAATAATAATAATAATAATAATAATAATAATAATAATAATAATAATAATAATAATAATAATAATAATTATTAATGTCAATCTACAAGGGAAACTCATAACTGACGCTTCAAAAGAGTTACGTCTCTCAGAAAAGACCCTACACAAGAGACATTATGATGAACTACATAAAGGTCACGTAGATATTAAAGCATCAAATAGGTGGTTAAACAACGGGGAACTATTTGGAGAAACAGAAGGCTTTATGCTGGCTATTCAAGACAGAGTGATTGCAACGAAAAATTATAAAAATACATTATACAAGATGCGACAGTAAACGATCAATGTAGAAAATGTAGTGTAAGGGGTGAAACAATCGAACACATCATATCCGGGTGCCAGTCACTATGTCAAACGGATTACCTCTACAGACATAACCAAGTAGCTAACATTATTCACCAAAAACTAGCAATCAAGTACAACCTCATTGATACACACACACCTTACTACAAATACAAACCGGAGAAAGTACTAGATAGCAAAGATTTCAAATTATATTACGACCGCACAGTTATAACAGACCAAACTATACATCACAACAGACCGGATATAATTATAATTGACAAGAAGAAACAAGAAACTACCCTTATTGACGTTGCTGTCCCAATGTGCCATAACGTCGAGACTACATGGAAGAAAAAAATTGACAAGTATAGTGAACTTGCAATTGAGATCAAGAAGATGTGGAAACAGAAAAAGGTAAATACAATCCCATACGTGATATCGGCTAATGGCATCATACCGAAGAAGCTACATGAAAGCATTAAACAACTAGATCTTCCACCCAATGTTTACATCGAGACTCAAAAGGCAATAATACTCAACACGTGTAGAATAGTTCGTAAATTTCTAAACTAAGAATGATACTTCGAGATTCCGAGACAGCTTCCATCCTGACATGGTTTTCGTGGTTTCCCATAGTCCGAAGAGCAAATGCTAGGATGGCGACGAGAAATCGGCCACGACCGTACACAGCAGAAAGAAAACATCATCTACAAACTATATTATAAATGACTTATTTTAGTTAGAGTTAAGACAAAGTAATAATGTAGGTATGTAATATAGATACACATGGAAGTACTTGACGTAAGTCCGTACAACATGTTAGCTCCGGTTTTAACCGAGTTTGTATATGAAATACATCCAATAAAATAATAATAATAATAATAATTGTTGTGGGAAGCCTGCCCACGGTGCAATTTATGCCCCTCTTCAGGTGTCTAACTATAGGTATGTTGGGTATGTTGAGGATAGGACAATTGTGAAGGGATCTCGCATTAACGATTGAGGAAAATTTCGGGAAAAACCTTCAGTCATGATTGCCTAGCTCTTATTTGTGCTTTCGTGGCAACTACATATCTAGACTTAATGCATGCTGCCCCGTTGGCAATGGAGAGTAGAATTTAATTAAAGGGACCAATAAATGTAGGAAAATACTAGTTCCGTTATAACGAAAGTATGCATAAAATAAACTTGTTCTAGATATATAATAATTAAAATAACACGGGCTATACAAATGTATTCAACAACAACTAAAAATAAGAATAAAGTTGATACATATACACGTTCGGAAGAAATATAAAATGTACGAGTACGGAGTGTGCATAGAGGTCATAAGTGAAGGGAGACATCAAAAAGGAATACGAGGCAAGATGAAATTTGAGGTGTGGTTTTAGCAAAGAAGATAAAACACCTTGGATACGTGGTGCACAGTACTTGAAAGAGCAAATAGAACGGTGTTTGGAAAAATTCAAATTAATAGTAGGATGTGTAGGTCTTCAAATTTATATGGGGAAGAGTGGAAGAGAAAGTTTTAAAAGCAGTATACAATATCAATAGTCCATAATCAATTATCCACATTACGTTATATATTTTACTGTCTGTACGGGATATGCTGGAATGTAAGACTCGTGCAATAAGAACTAATTTGCCATTCTTTCCCGTCAATTAGAAAATACGATGCTGATTTATGCAGCAAGACTAATTGAGACGCTCAAACATGATACGGCGTGTGACAAACAATATGAGCATGCAGCTGCAATGCAGTATGTGAAGCCCATGCAGGCATGCACTCGCCGCCTGTATTTCCACCTCAGCTCATACTTGATGCGGCAAATGAAGACAGGATTAAAATCAATAGGTTATACACATAGATAGAGAGCGTTCAAGGCGTGAAGACTTATTTTCTAATTGAGTGTCAACCCTAAGTCATAGATCACACGGCAGTACAGCAAGGTACAAAATAAAACACACTCGCTACGTAACATGGCTTTCTCCGACAAATAGAAGGGCTGGGCAAGGATCTCGTTATTTCGACACGATAAGAATATTTTCTAAAACGATGTTTGGACATATTGAAATACCGAAAAAAACAAACAATGAATAACATAGTTATTTATTTAGTTAGGTGGCGAACTGTAAATTAATTCGACCTGACTTTTGCAAATGGTGGAGGTGCCGGGTCACTAAACGCGAGTGTGAGAACATATTCGTTATGAATTTTGGCGGTATACCCTCACAAATCTTTTTTGCCACACACTTTTAATAGGAGGCCTTTGTTTCAACATTTTTTTTTTTTTTTTTTTTCTTTTTTGGAAAAATATTAAAATTTCGATCTATCGATATCGATATCAGAATGTTCGTGTAATGTTCGTGTAATTTGAAAATTTAATTAATTTCGGAATAGACGTATATGTTTGGTACAGAACTAACGGACTTTAGAAGTACGAATCACGATCATTCTTATACACAGATCTACAATAAATAAATAAAAATCTGTATTTAGAGTCTACTACCCAGCATTTTCGGGGGGGGGGGCAGTAAGTAAAGTAAATGTGGGTGACGGCTATAGGATTTACTCCACAGTCCTCACTATAGTACCAAGGTACTGCATATAAGAGTGCCTATAGTCATAACCTATATAAGTACTATGCAGGTGGTACACTAAATAAAACTTTAAATCCAGACCCATAACGTATAGTTGTACCCCCGCCCGCCACTTGATAACAATGAGAATGACAAGTGAGCAAAGTTGTGACAAACACCACAAAAACTAACTAGCACGTGACGTCACTAGAAATGCCATTAATTTAATTCATGTGCCCGGAGTTCGAGTGTTACTGAGGGAATGATATGTGTACACAAAGCACACAATTATCTCGAGTTCATGTGTGGGTTTACACGGAGTTGCTGAAATTATTGCTCGCGCAAGTAAATGACCTAGTTATCTAGCTGCATATGTACTCGCGTCGACCATGCAGCAAGGAAAACTGTGCATCGTTGTAAGGAGACTAGGATATATTATAAATCACTGCAAATGTGCGATATGTAACGTTGGTTCTCGAGGGTATAAGTCGGCCAGGTGATCAGAAACATAGTGTGTGGGCTAGTTCACATGGCATTACTTACACAATGGCGTAATGACTCTTGTCATACGAGGTGTAATTCAAACGTGGATACTTCCGAGTCACAAATAACAGACCGTGGTGCAGCGAAGGTCAGATTAATGAACAATATAGATGGTAGAGTAGAGCAACTTCTGGAATGATATTGCATTGTCTCTTTGCGACTGCTTAGCGCAGATAACTTTACGAGGCGTGTACGTTACCTTGTACAGATGCAGCACTTGAATTACCAACGACAAACATGACTGAAGAACTTTTTATAATGTTTTGTTGGGATTGATTTCTCTCAACAACCCTTGGATATGACCCTATAATTACATTACTCATAGCTCACACCAGGATATAGTTGTTCCGAAGCAAGTAAGCAGATGCTGACGTCACCGGCGGCTGGATTGCAGCCAATGAGTGGTCCCCGATTTAAAATACTGATCGCTTATTGGCCCGCCGTAACTGCGCGCATCTGTTTACTTGCTTCGGACTTCAGCATGGAGTGCACCATATAGCAGGTATCCATAGAAAAAGTTTATCTTTTAAACACCTGATGCTCTTAACAAAATGATTTTGTATACTGTTGCTATGATTTGTTGCTATAAACACAATTTTTCTATTTGTGACGACTTTATGTGCAAGATAACCAATGCTATCTTGTTAAATTAAATTCATAAAATGCGAGTCAACGTGAGTTACGTTAGCTTTATAGAACTGCGGTTGGACCAACCAAATAGGACGGCAGAAGTCAAAATAAAGAGGAAGTTATTCTATAATGCAGTATCAATCCGTATTAATCCTGTCAAATAAGATCTTATATTGACGTTTGGAGGAAATAATTGCGATGTCGCTGAATTTTTGCAGAGACCTTCCTTATATAATACTAATCGACATACTAAAACTCCCCTACAATCGGACTTGAGCTTCGGTCGCCATATTGGAAAATGGCGGCCAAAAAGTGTTTGTTATTGAATATCTTCAAATTAGTTGGAGATAGACAAAATGTTGCAATCGCAAAAATATTCCCCATTTAATTCCCTACAAAAAAGGTGTCTTCTATAGTTTTGGTAGGGGCAATGGTTACGTCACAAAATCGTGGTTTATACGTTGCTTATTGGAGTACCAGCTAATTTCATAATTTTCACGCCCAGCATCAAACAATGCCCGGTATTTCCGTAAGAAATCGATTTAAATACAAAAGAACTTTTGTACGGGGTTCATTAAAGCTTCCATTAGTATTTTAAAAAATCAGGTCTGCGAAATCGGATTTTGCATTTACCCGGAATTAAGGTTTTTCCACTGTTGGCATTTCCTCAAAAATGCCATATTTGACTGTCCATTATTAAGCACTAAATAGCATCGGAGGAAAATTTTTTTCTACGCACATTGAAGTGACTTAAATAACGATGAGAAAACCACGAAAGTTTTAATCCAATATGGCTGATAATTCCTAATATCCACAACATCAAAGTGAATGATGTAACAAAAAGAGTGTAAAAACAGCACGAAAACAGTATTCATATTGTGAATATTAGGAATTAGCAGCCATATTGGATTTAAACTTTGGTTGTTTTCTCATCGATATTTAAGTCATTTCAATGTGCATAGAAAGAATTTTTCCTCCGATGCTATTTAGTGCTTAATAATGGACAGTCAACTATGGCATTTTTTAGGAAATGCCAACAATGGAAAAACCTAAATTTCGGGTAAATGCAAAATCCGATTTCGCAGACCTGTTTTTTTAAATACTAATGGAAGCTTTCATGAACCCCGTACAAAAGTTCTTTTGTATTTAAATCGATTTCTTACGGAAATACCGGGCATTGTTTGATGCTGGGCGTGAAAATTAGGAAATTAGCTGGTACTTTAATAAGCAACGTATAAACCACGATTTTGTGACGTAACCATTGCCCCTACCAAAACTATAGAAGACACCTTTCTTGTAGGGAATTAAATGGGGAATATTTTTGCCATTGCGACATTTTGTCTATCTCCAACTAATTTGAAGATATTCGATAACAAACACTTTTTGGCAGCCATTTTCCAATATGGCGGCCGAAGCTCAAGTCCGATTGTAGGGGAGTTTTAATATGTTGATTAGTATTATATAAGGAAGGTCTCTGCAAAAATTCAGCGACATCGCAATTATTTCCTCCAAAAATTCTTATTTGACAGGATTATATACATAATGTGTTTTTATTATTACATTTTGTGTTAGCTTTGTGTGCCTACGTGCAATATTTATTTGTTCCTTGAATAAATAGTAATTGTTTTTTAAAAGCATTATTTACGTAGAGCAAACATAAGCCTATATACACAGGATTGTGTAGGCCTACTGAAAGCAGGCCTACACAATAAAACGTCAAGGCTGGGGAATCGCTAATCAGAATTGCACGTGGCGAGAACGAGATTAAGACTCAGAGTGAGGTGAACCGAAAAGCCGGGGACGAACAAAGCAACATTGGAAAATCAATGTTATCTCAAAGAAAGTAGCTCCAGACATGATATTGGCATGCAATGAATGTAGAAATGCTGAAATTGCGCTCCGGTTTGACGTTTAATCTATTTTTAAACACGAAGTGAATAATATATTGATGTTTAGTATATGCACCGTGAAGATAATAATACTTACGCGTTTTTCGATCGAAATCGCCATTTCCTTATTTGATTTTTGTTGCTTTAATTAAATGCAATATTGTTATTCGAAACGATGACGATGAATGCCTCATGCGGGATTCGAACCCACGTCCTCGTAGTGTCATACGCTTCAGACCAACGCCCTAATCGTATTAGCCACCGCGGTCAACGATCGTCATTGATGCATAAAAACAACAACAAAAAATATATCAACTAAAAAATCTTGATTCAGAAAATATAAATTATAATATCAAATAACTACAAACTATAATAATGGTATTATTTCTTATTTGATATCCAATTCAACAAAATGGGTCCATATCAAAATGATTTTGTCCAATTCATCTTTTCCACTCGCGTTATCCGCTACCCCTGAAAAGTTCACTCTAATTTCACTCCCCGGAAGTTCCCACCTCGGCCATGTCCACGTGTCACGAGAGCTATTACTTGTGCGTTTAACGTCATATTAACTCGCGGCAGTGTTTTGTTTCGGCGCTGGTCGATAGATCACCCGAAGAAGATTGCGTGGTTATTGGCCAAGTATTGAGGACACAGGACAAACATTCGAGCACGCCACAATAGTGAGTTAGTGCATGGCCTAAATAAGAAATAGGACGGTGGTGTCTCGAAATCAGATTCGATCTACTGGACGGGACGACGGGACGGGGGGTTTTTATACGCGGAAAACACAAACATATAATATCGTCGTTGGACAAATACCGCCCCTAAGAATTATCTATAAAACACCGCTTGTCGGCTACGGTTGTTAAACGATTTATACAATGTTGCTAAGCAAACAGTAACATCAAATACAGAAATAGCTAATAGTGAAGCTGTAATGTTGCTAAGCAAACAGTAACATCAAATACAGAATTAGCTAATAGTGAAGCTGTAATGTTGCTAAGCAAACAGTAACATCAAATACAGAATTAGCTAATAGTGAAGCTGTAATGTTGCTAAGCAAACAGTAACATCAAATACAGAATTAGCTTATAGTGAAGCTGTAATGTTGCTAAGCAAACAGTAACATCAAATACAGAATTAGCTAATAGTGAAGCTGTAATGTTGCTAAGCAAACAGTAACATCAAATACAGAAATAGCTAATAGCGAAGCTGCAACGTTTCTAATTGCAAACAGTAACATCAAATACAGAATTAGGTAATAGTGAAGCTATTCTTGTTTCAGTATTTGGTAACAGTGTAGACGGCTTGGCCTCATGACCTTTACGAAATAGAACGAATATTAGTATTCAATAGAACGAATATTAGAATTCTCCATGTCCTCCTTTGTGAATAAATTCTCATAACTAATAAAAACGTTCTATTTACAAATAAAATTAATTGTTAATAATTGTGTTTTTGGACTTAACCATAATCTTCATATAATATAGCGCCCCTCTTCTTGCCTTGAATTGAATTCTAATTCAAGCTAAACCGGACAATTATTATTAAAGTATTTGGAGTTCTTCTTCTCTATACGAACAACTTGAAATATTCAAGAATACGTTAGTATGTAGTTATGCAACGTGCGATAATTCATAATTAATACACGGTTGACCGCCGAAATCTACATAAAGGTGTGATGTGATATTGTGAAATGATTTAATTAAATATTTCCGTTCACCTATACCAACGGTGTTGTATAATGAGGTCAATATTGGAAAGATTTGCCTCTTGAGCCAAGGATAGTGTGTATTACTGATCAAGCCTGCACACTTGCACTCACTTACTCGTATGTTAGCTTGTAAACCACACGCAATGCGAAGTTCAACAACTTAGTATCAGGCGTGTAAAGTAATAATGTATACATTACAAGAATATGATGATTAAAAATTAAAGTTATGTTTTTACCAATGTTAGTACCAACTACCAGCGAAGTAACCGACTATTTTAGACGTGATTCAATATATTTTATGTGCGAATATAAAATACTTAGTTCACGGTCCAGATAACATATAGTTTACTATGTAGATTTCAAAAGTAAAAATCTTCTTTGTTACATGTCACAAGGGTTCGTTTACCTAAAGTACCGATAGAGGTAGCTCATGCGTAACGCGTGAGACTATGATTCGAGAGGTCCCGGGTTCGAATCCCACCACCGGCAAACATACCTCCAAGTTTTCTTCAATCGTTACGATTGAAAAGTGCTGTTTGTTTTTGTCATGTGTTAATCAATTAATAACAAGAGCACAGGCATCATGTTTGAACTGCCGGATGCAACGCACACCTATCAGAAGTGTGTCGGGCGTGCAGTAAACTTGGCCCGAGGTGACGTGGGCGGGTTATGTCCCATCTACCTACCGACCATATAGTCGATGCGTTACTCCAGTCCCTCATTCTGCGTCACGTTGTACCTCTAAAGATATTTTCTTGTTTTTATCATGACATGCGAGGTACAAATCCGACTAAAAAAAATACGTGATTTGATCATGAAAGAAATATATTGGACAGTTTGCAAAAAATAAATGCAAATTACTAATCTAAATTTACTGAAATAGAAGACATTCTGAGGGGGGAAAACCATGTAAATTTAAAACTAATATGCCACGACATGATGAAGTAAAATTATAAAATTCTAACATTGTATCGAACAAAGAAATATATTAACAAAACAACCACCAACGCATTTTTGTGTTTTGATATCGCCGATATAGCCGCAAATATTGATCGTAGCAAGAAGGTATTTTCTATATAGCAGAACGTTAAAGCAATCCACAAATAAAACACTGATTTATCTAAAGATGGAAACCCATCTAAGATGTCAATCAAATGTGACAGTTCAGACATGGTACGACAAGTCTCAACTCTTCTCTATGTATAAGGGGCAGGGTGCGTTATTGTGGTAAATTAAATAACGGCCGGGTTTGTCGTTTTGTCCTGTGTGCACGCAATGCACACGAGATGAGTGGAAGGACCCTCCATAATATCACTGACATATTAAGTGTAGCTCTAGGTAAGTAAATATTTAAAATAGTTATATTACAACAACAATGTATTAATAACAAAATCATCATGGTGACAAATTCAAAAATGATATTACATGAAATTAATTAATGAACCAAATATAAAAAAGGGAAAAGGAATAGGAAAAGGAAAAAGGAAAAAGAAAAGAGAAGAGAAGAGAAGAGAAGAGAATAAAAAGAAAGAAAGAAAGGAAGAAAGAATGAAAGAAGAAAAATTATCATCAAAAAAGAAAACCGAAAAGAAAAGAAAATAATTGATTTATTAGACGATCACACTCAAAACGAAATGAGGTATTGTCAAACATCAAGCAAATCCCATAACTGAAAGGTTTCCCAAGAATTTCTTAGGAGAGGAGTCCTCTTAATCAGCCCTTGGACATTTACTTCACGATAGTCACCTGGGCCCCGATTCATGTACATTTTTATCCCGGTATAAGCCGAGTTAGGTGGTATAAGTGCGGTATAACTCCGAATCCAATTCATGAAGACTTATCCCGCCTCGACCGGGGATAAGAAAATACGTAAACAGATGGCGGACATTTTAAATTTTGCATCTATGTGTAAAACGAGAAAAGTTGTCATTACTCTCATAAAACAAATCAGAAACCGTCCCGGGCCTAGGCCCAGATGTAGAAAATTATTCATAATACAACAGTGTAGGCCTAAAGTTCCATTAGGCTATAGGACTACATTCAATTAATGCTAACATAACACGTTTGACAAGCCCTAGGCCTCTCCTAGGCAACCCTAGACCTGCACGACCTTGTTCAGACACATCCCGCACAAATAACTAGTTTTGATTACTAAAAGCCTAATGCAGATAAAGAATGTATGATAGTCCTAGGCTATTCCAAAATTTACGGCAATAATAAGCCTTTTCTTTTCTTTAAATGAATTCACGCAAACTCCTGTCACTAAATGAAAAAGTAAAACAAAAGATGGTGGAAATTTTCAGTGTTCTTTTGCTAATTTGCTGATTTACATGGCTGTGGAAAATAACATTTGTTGTGTCTGTTGTTGCATTGGAAATTTTTGATTGGATGAGAGTTGCCCAGACTTAACCAGGCCTTATCCTGCCATGTCCTGCATTATACCGTCCTTATACCACCTATACCCGGGATAAATGTACATGAATCGGGGCCCTGAAGAGGGTCACACCGGGTAAAACTGACGTGTATCCTACAGGGGCCATCCACACGAGAAGCGTTTTGGCGCAATATTTTAGTATGAGTGCATGAGTTCTAGAGTGGTAATATCAGTTTTTTTTTACTGTTCCCCTCTTTGGATGACTGTGTGTGATAGTGTGGTGTGGAGATGAAAGTGTGGACCGGTACATGTTCATGTAACTTCAGTATATTGGAAACACTATCCAATCAGTTTTGTTAAATAACTAAATAACGACATTAGTTTCCCATCAGTAGAAGCCTTGCTGTCATGTTTTTCGTTTTTAAACTGCATTTCCTGATAATTTCGTTCCGTGTCTAGAGGGGGTGAGAGCAAATTCTATCAACAGTATAAACTTGGGATTTCACACTACTGGGCTAGCTCGGGTACACCATGCAGGGGTTTATTCCGAAACACTTTCATTAATATCCTGTTGTAGTTTTCACCATCAGTATGTAAAGTTATCTGAAAGATTACATTTTCATAAATAGTTCAGTACGTGTCTGTAAATACCATGGTATGATTTGCAATAATTTCCCAAGCTTATGTAAGAGACATACGAAATGTGGCAATGTTGTCGGATATTTTATGATACATGCGCATACCCTTTCCTAACAAACTCTGTTAAGTTTCACATTTTTAGGGGGGAAATTCGAGGTCGAAAAGTAATATCCATAATTTATGTGAAGTTCGCAGTATTTGTCGAACAGTCGAAGTGTGTATCGTTATGTCTTTGGTTAATAGTGTTTCTGCTTCCAATGCAGAAGGTCCAGAGATCGATTCCCGCTATTGTACAAAAGTTTTTTTATTTTTTTTTATTTTTTTAATTAAGTTCTAGCTTAGGAATTTGTAAACGGTGACTTTGGAGCCGTCCTAGCAACGAGGCACATAATAAATTCTAAGGGTGTTCCGAATCAGCCTTGTTGATTCTGGTGCTGTCCACAGGTAGAATCGTGTCCAGCTTGATTGATCGGTGTTCAGTCTCTAGTTGGTCATTGTTTGCTCGTCGATGGTGTCATCGCCTGCAGGGTTGGTTTGGTCTGCTTTAAATTTAATGCCCCCCACTGAAAATCAGCTCTGTGACTGAGTGGGTAGACTCTAAATACGAACGTAGATTCGTTTGTTATATTTATTTATAAACTTATCTACGGCGCAAGCTCATCCAAACGTCTTAGTCAGGCCTATATATCACGCGACTGTGCGTGGAGCGAAGTTGGTACTGAATGGGGTTAACATCTCGGTTGTGTAACGAAGGTTAATTGTTACAAGGCAGTTCGCGCATGATGGTGCTACAAGTGGGAACGTGATAGCCAGTGGCGACACTATAGGGGGCTGTCATGACCGTCGCTAACTTTTACGTGTTAGGCTGCAGTCACGAGGCCTACAACCGGGATCATAGCTGACGACACCTTCTGTTACAGGCTTCTGAGAATGCGCGCCTGGATCGATGATCGAAGAAAGTGAACTAAAAGTTGTGATTTATTTATAAATTCGTTCTTAAAAACTGCATTTTACAAATTTGGGAAAAGTGCATAGGCATCTTGGCTATTCATTTATATATTATACAGACGATTAACTGAGGTAAATTTTGAAATTGTTGTATAACATATAAATCATAATCAAATCTTAAAGCATTTGTTAATTTTTACAATGAAAATAACTAATTATAATGTCGCTCTACTTGTCAAGTCAGAATTCACATTTATTTAAACTTAAATAATGACTATTTTATCAAATATATACAATGTATTCAACCACAGGCTACACCCTAATAGCACCTCTACCTGCATCCTCTATACTGTAGCCCTAACAGCTCATCTACCCCTCACAACCCAGTAACTAGTCAAATGAGGTGGCACACGGCAATAAATTGATTAATGAGTAAAAACCGAACATATGTATACTCAAATAGAGGTTACTCAAAGTTGTATAGCTTTACGTCCGCATTGAATATTGACGCAATAATGCTATTGACGCAATGGCCAATACGTTCCAACCCGAAGTATCTTAGTTCAACGCCCGACGTGTCCATTGTTTTCTCACGAGTCTAGGTCTATTATACCCAACGCACAATACACAGCCCTGAGTTTTATGTGGAGAGTTTTAATTTAATTTTTGTCTCTCTCGCGTATATTTCATAGCTATCATTATGACAATCTCATTCGTAGGACGTAATAACATAACCTCGCTGTCAAGTGTCGCCAGGCAACAATTATAACAATAACATAAACACTAGGAAAACGCTTAAGTCCCGCCGCGTTGTTGGATGAGCGTAATTGGTGCATTGAGCTGCCATGTGTTATGCGGATTTACTGTTGTTCTGTGAAAAAATCATTACTAAGTTGAAGATATTTTTAAAATTAAATTATATTTAATAAAAAATTAAATTAAATTTACTAAAAAATTTACTTAAATTTTAATTTTTTTAATGATTCGTAATTTTAAAAAGGAAAAAATCGTAATATTGAAATTTTCATAAGAAATAATTATTCGATTGCGCACAAATTTTACACGAATATATTTATTTATAATATTAAGGTTTCTGTAAAAAAATCATTACAATCGGATAAAGCATGTAGGTGTTATAAGCTGGAGAAATTTTAAAAATTGAAAAAAGTTGTAAAATTGCGATTTTCGTAAAAAATATTTTTTTGATAACGCTCAAATTTTACACGAATATATCAATTCATAAAATTAAGGTTCTGTGAAAAAATCATTACAATCGGACAAAGCATGTAGGTGTTGTAAGTCGAAGAAATTTTTAAAAATCGAAAAAAATCGTAAAATTGCGATTTTCATGAGAATTTTTTTTCGATTGTGCTCAAAAACGTGGCAGTTCTAAGTTCAGAGATTTCGAAGACCTCCATAAAATTTCATCGCAATCGGAGTATCGGTTTAGCCGGAATCGTGCTAACAAACAGACAAAAATACAAAAAAAAAAAAAAAAAAAAAAAAAAAAAAAAAAACATTCCGGGATTTTTTTCTCCAGTGTAGTAAAAGGGGAAATTTTCGTTTCGTCGTACGTCGCTACGTCATCCAACAAACGCGACGAGGAGGAGAAAATTAAAATGTTTTCACAAACCAACTGACAAAACAAAAAGTTAAATAAGACGACGGCGACAACAGCGTTTGCAAGCTAACGTCGTTCCAACTCGGTCTCGTATTACATTAAATTAAATACTATGCCTTTGTTTGCTTTCTGATTTCATTTGCGTTCGTGAGAAAAATGAAAGGGGACAAAGTTGTGAATACCGAGGCGGGGCCCCCAAAACGCGAAAAAGAAGGTTTCAGAAAAAAAATATATAAATATATATTTGTTTTATTACCTTGCCTACTTCAATACACATCCCCGTCTCGACCTGTTGGCTCAGAGTATGGCTCTGCTAACGAAAAAACGAGAAAAAGGAAACGCCTCTCGCAAAAAATCACTAGCATAGGAGAGTTTTTAGTCCTCATCCCCCCTATTAAGGCGAGCTTGGCCGGACGTTTAGAAACTTCCGCCTTTCCCTCCCCCGTCGGACGGGGCGTTCTGTCCAGCGATGGTGGTGTCCTCCCTACATCCCCTAAGCTAGAGCGGCGCATTATGACCTAACGGTTGACGCACCGTTGAATCCATTTTTTTTTAAAACTTCAATTAAAGAATCTTAAAAAGCAACCAACAATTACGTTTTCATACAAATATCGCGGCATGTTCGAGTTATGTGAGAAGCAGTGTACCCGGGACTTAAAAACCAACTGGAGTTTGGTTTTTTGCTCGAAACATTCTCAAAGCAGCGAGCTTTTTTTGCAAAAGCAATTTGTATGGCACAAAGCCAGCAAATATTTCAACAACTGTGTACTGTTGACACGAAATACTAATTACACGATCCTATAAATAAACACGTTCATAAACTATTATAAATCAATTACAAATAATGAAACTAATTGCTCTGGAACGACCAAATTCTTCAAAACATGTATACATTCTCTTCGGACTAACGATAAGGTTATCACCAGTAGAAGAGCGCATTGAACCTGTCATCAATAACTTGAGTAAAACTGTGAAGCATTCTTCTAAATCCTCATCATGGGCCTATAGCCAAGATTCCAACGTCGTAGAACTCTCCAAATGAGCTAAACGCCTCCAATAAAATACCCGACAACTTTAATAAACTATCCACACTGATTATAATGTTATTGAAAGGGTTCTTGCGCATGTGCACGTGCTCACGCTTTCACGCCCAATTAGCCTAACCTAAATTCACTTAGCATATTGCTAGCGAGCGAGCGTGCTACGCGATAGACGGCTTCAGGCGAGAAGATCGGGTGGTTCCTAGCCTTGCTAACGGGTCACCGCATGCATACGGAGGTCATAATGAGCGAGAAACTTTCACCGTCCAATACTAACTATACCATCATTAGTACATCAACAAAAAAGGACTTGTGACCTAAAAAGGTTAGACAAACCAACAACTCTTACGTGATATTACAATATAATTCTCTGATTATAGGTATCAGAAAGTAATCGATATATTAATCAAATAAATGTTCGATTAATCGTATGAGGTGGGCGTTTCTCGTACGGTATCGATTAGTCGTTCCCTCGACACATGTGGCGAACGTTAGGAACACCGCACTAGGCAGTGATATGTTTGTTTTTCGTTCTTTGTGCAGCAACACTGACACTTACATTCACTACATCATGCAGAACAGGACAGTAGCGTGGTCGGCATTATGCACTGACTATTGTGTCTCTGTTTCAACTCGTCTCGGGTGTGTACGTTTTCCGGAGGATCAGCATTTTCTTTCATAGGAAACTGACCAGATGGCAATATAATATCCCTCTTCTTTATTGACTTAAACATCTGATTAACCAATTTATTTAGCAATTTAAATATGCATTTTTAAATAGCTTGATCGCCAAAGAAGCGAATTTCACAGAATTCCTGGACAGCAATTTGTTAACCACCAAGAATAACCCAAAATAATTACAAACAAAAATAAAAACACTAATGATTTAACCGAGAACAATATCATAATAATATACATTGTTTAAAATATACTTTAAGTTTTTAGATCGAATTTAAAAAAATTGTTAATTTCATGAATTTGAACGAGTTAACGTTTTAATTTAAAACATTGATGGCTTTTTGAACTTGACCTACAAACATAACCGTATACTCTCCGCCAAGGGATATTGTGCACAGCACAGTTAAAGTTAAATGCCAATACTCTTTACGCCAAGATTTTATTATAGTCATAGAACCAGCAAACCTTCCTATGTATAAATCGCCTATTAAAAGACTAACAGCTATAAAAGACATTTTAAACGACTCAATATAAAATCAGGAAGACACTTAAGTTGGCTGTAATTGTTTTTTATTCGCCATTCACAGTGACTCAACAGTTATCACGTAGGTTCAAATCGTGTAGTTTTCTTCGGCGAAAGTTTGATCATACCCTGACTTGACGTTTGTGATAGACGAATCTCACATTCATTTGAATGAGTTGGTCTAGTAAATTAGTTTTTTCCTTTGTATCCTAATTTGTTTTTGATTCGTTTTAATTTATTTTTAATGTCCCCCACTGAAAATCAGTTATGTGACCGAGTGGGTATAGACTCTAAAATAGGAATTTATTAATTTTATTTATCAATTGTGAATCAGAAATTGTTGTTTTATTAAACATTGTTGAACACCTTTTTATTTTGAGTCCATTTATGCACTATATTCTCCCTATGTAATCTATTTTTATAACTGATTATGATAGACGTGGAATAAATCGTAAACTAAATATATAAATATGTTTTATTAAATAACTACAAAGTACAAATATAAGAAAAGTAAATTTTAAATTATATCTATTCGTACTTTAGGGTCAATTGTACCAAAATGTGCAAAAGCTTAATAATTGACTTTAATCCTAAAATATTATCACTACTTATCGTCTTGAAAAGCATATTTGCATTAGAAACGTAAGCAAAAGAACCCGAAGCAAATTGGCTAAAACTTGCATGCTTATATATGAAGACTTCAGTTCACATTCAATCATTTCTTATATGATAATGTCAATTTATAAAAGGTATCTAACTAACGAAATGAACGACTTTCTAAAGCCATATTAAAATTGCATGCTCTTTTATAATGTTTAAATTTGGCATTGTTCACATAGACAGCCAGCATGTAGACAGGAGTGAGAGTGTGTGGGTATCCACGGAATCAGTGCAGTGTATATTCATCACGGCGGCTCGTGAATATGTTTAGCATATTACGAGGGCTGTTACCCCCCTAGTGAAGCCAGGCAGACGCCGGCGGCTCGGAATCAATCCACTCGGAGCAGGCTAAGCTACTCGCGCCCACACCGTGTGTGCTAGGGATCAGCGGTGTACACATGCTTGAGCGCAGTGTTAATTGCACTAGGTGCACTACGAAACACGTACATAGTACTAGGTAAGAGTGGTTATTTTAAAGTTACATAAACACATACTCGCACAGACACGTGCCAAAACCTAGGTGGACTTAGGTTCACTTTTAAAAATATATTAAAATGAATAAAATTATAAAAGGTATCGTCATTGGTTAAAAATTAACCTTTTTTTTGTCAATTAGGATCATTAAATGATACAATTAATGTTGACTATCCAATCACGGTTTACATTAATTTTTAATCTTATTATCTCAACTGGAACGAGTGAGACTTTATTACAATGCACTAACAACTATTTATTATTCAACTAAATTTTTTCAGCGTGTAATCACAAATCAATAGTCGAGAAAACCCCCACAAAACATTATGTACATCCGGAGATGCTATGGGTTAAAGTCCCAGTGTATCAACATAACTTTACGCTAATCTTTGGATTATTCACTTGAAGTGATGGTATAGAAATTGTGAGACTGTGTAACTTGTTTCGATATGTTTAACTTAAAATGAGCTCAAGATAAACATCTATAGAGTATAGTCAAATAGTTCCAAATCCGTGACTATAGAAGAGATAGTGGTAATGTATAGCTTTATCCCAACCGTAGGGGTTGCGATCCGTTATTACTTATTTATTAAATGAGCGAGAATGATATCTATTATGTTCTCCTCCCCTTCTGTATACGCTACATTGTGTTTCCCGACCCAACAACACAAGAAACCATCACATGGGCTCTAGCTTCACTGCACCATACTCACACGAACACCCATCGATCGCATCCTTTATTAGGCGAGACAAGATAATATGATTGGTTGTTATTGACTGAAGGTAAACAATTGTGTATCGCATCCACGAGATAAGAAAATACGCGGCACCTCCACCAACGGTACGGGATGAGCCTACACAGGAAGCTAAGAAGCAATTTAACTGAACACAGCGTAACTGAACACAGGACAAAACAAGGCAATACAGAGACCTGATGAAGATGATTGATTGGTGGTTGAAATATCGTAACCAGAGTTTTTAAATTTATGTAAATAGTGTATAGTCTTACAAGACTCTCAAAATGTTTCATTATTATAAAACAGAGATACCCGGCGCCTCCACCATGGAGCTAAACCTAGACCCGGCGCCTCCACCATGGAGCTAAACCTAGACCCGGCGCCTCCACCATGGAATTAAACCTCCACCGGGGATAGATCGCAACACCTTGAGGAATTGTTTGAAGGACAGGTACTGTCAGTTGGCTTCTACTTAGCACGGGGAATTATTTACAATACATCGCTCAACGAAGAGAGAAATAACTCCCCAGTGGATGTATAAACAACTAAGGGATACGTTTAGTAGGTTCTGGGCTTCTGTTCCTGCTTATAATTAGTTTCACCATAAGAGCTAAGGGCATAAGATTCCATCTTTAGGAAATTAAAAGGCTTCGAGAGAGGGTATTTTTTTAAACATTGAGCGAATTGTGTGGATCTGTGTGCCATGTATATTATGTATGTAGGCTATGTTTTTCCCCTTTTTATACGATTTTTTATTTGGTTAACAAAATTGTTTTCTTACATTACTATTTCAAACTTTTTAACTAACATCATGAAATTAGTTTTATTAAGTAGTAAATCAGTAATTTATAACTAAATAGGTTAGACAATAAATAAATAAAATTCATAAATAAATGTAATTTGTATAGAAATAAAACATATTATATTGAAGAAGTGAATTATCACACATAACTATTCTTGACGTGTTATCGAAGGCCAAGAAAAACATCAACAGTGCATTTTCATTTATCCACTTAAAAAATTAACATATCACAAAATTTAAAAAATGTGCTAAATAACATTCGCCTAAACTATACAGGATATATGATATATAATATATATATATTAAATCATTAACGAAATTTATACGCTGTCGAGTATAATCACATTTTTTCAAGTCCTCATTTCTTTGACTTGAATGTATATGGCCGGTCTGGCACGGGTTAGACTGAGGTTTATGACATCATCAAACTTCACCTAAAGCTTATTTAATCTTATAATGTATGTAATGTTGATGTTTTGTTCCACAAAACGTTATTTATTTAACAAAACGTAACGTACGTAATGTGCACTGTATGTTGGTCGCATGGGAGCAATACGAACCGAGTATGTTTACAACACCCTCCCTATACTTCATTCGCAGTAGTTTATCTCGCATAAACAAGTCACCGCCAGAGCATTGTAACCGAGTACAATGTTAGGCGGACCGTTTCTATACAACTACGAACTAAATCCGTGAATACAAGTTTCGCTATGAGATCGTTTCTCTTCCACGCTTAGGTTGTTTCGAGACAATACATTGCCAGTAATCGCTTTACAAGTACATGACTGTATACCATACACTAGTTCAAAATGTTTTTATTAAAATATCGTGAGTACGATTGATTGCTTGTCAGTGATATGCTTTCATAAGTTCAAAACGCCAAATAAATCCAATGCGCTTGTGAAATCAATCAATGTAATTTTATAATAACATAATTATTGTGTCTGTTAAAAATGTTACATTTCTTGGCGTGGCCGTTTCTTTATAAACACAGCTCTAACCCCACACAAAGTTTAAAAATACAACATTCAAAATTTAATATGCGTTTGGTGGAGGTGCCGGGTTGGTCGTGTTTAATGGTATAACGACGGTTTGAATAAGCACAAAGCGTAGAGTGTAACATTTTGGAATAATACACATTTAAACTCGTCTTGGATGTTTGTACTGTGTTAATGTAGGAAAGAGAAAATCAAATCAAATATGACCAAAAATTACAAGAATTTTCTCTAATTAAGGTTATGTTAGATAAAAATGTTAAAATGTTTAATTATTCAATACATTTATTTGAATCTTTGATCAAAGAACGCTTGTTCTTGCTTTGCAATCATCTCTTGAAAACGAGCACACAAAATAATATAAAAACAAATTTACGGCCGACCCGGCACCTCCACCAAACAAATAAATAATTCTCGCAACCTTAGAATATTACTTTTAGTTCTGTGTTCTTGTGGCAATTTTTTCTGTACAACATATTTTTTGTTTTTAAAAAAGAAGTTTTCTCATTAACTTGTTATCAAGTATTGCTACTTACCGCACACAACTTATAAAATAATCACGGTACAAGAAGATTATTAACACATAAATACGAGTGTATGCCTACGTGTGTTTGAGAGTAGGAGTGTATGTGAAGTGTGACTTTTATTGAATGAAGGTGCATAAGTGACTGAAGACTGAATTAGTGAGGTTGAAAGTAGAAAGCTATGAATATCAGCAGAGTACAAATCTAAATTAGACCATTCAATGACAGAGATCGTTAAAAAAGACTGAAACTTCGTCCAAAATTAATACTTGTGTACATCGACGCGGCTGGATGGGAGATGAAACATTATACGACTAAGCGTTAACTGTAGGGTTGTAGGTCAGGTTGCAAAAGATGTGAGTTTATTATGTACGTATATACACAAAACATAAACTGTAGAATTCTAAAATTAGCCACAATTTCGGTATTGTGTTATACCTTTGAAGTGCATTGCATTCCAGCCAGCAAATAATAAGTTATATAATTTATTGCATTGTCATCTTGATAGATAGATAGATATTTTATTTGTGATTGCAAACATATTATGTTTACAGGCAAATTTCACTGAATTGTGTAAACCTATTATTCTAGCACACATCCCGATCAAGCAAACTGAAATTCAAAATATAGATCCACCTAATAACATAATACTATAACAATCAATAAGAAAACATTAACATTTTAATTATTTTATGAAGTTGATCAAAACGTTATCACGTGAGATTGATATTGTATGGTTTTTTTTGCAGGCGGCCATGCATGACATGTAGAGATTGTATAACTAAAAGAAATTTTTTGTAGTTTGAATAAAACATTTGACGCGCGAGAGACCGGCGATTTTTTAAATTTTACATCATTCACTTAATATTATCAAAGATCTTTTATATTATGTATGAATTAAATTTATGGGGATGACAATTGACAACCATTAGAAACGCTAAATGTTGGAGCAGACAGACGAACTCGGTAGCTCTGGCGTTTACAGAAAAGGGGTAGACCGCGATGACAACACAAGGTTTTGTTACTCACAATAGTTGTGTAAAAATGAAAAGTTATCGGTTGACGGTAAATAACCCAATAAACGTGCGCCCAAATCGAACAATGTAATAAACACAGTGCAACTAGTGAATACCCGGCACCTCCACCATCACACAGAACTTTGCGAATCGTGAACAATAAATGTAAATACGCCGAGTAACAATAAATGTTATTAAATAATTATACTAGTAAAACGCCAAGTCGTTGTTAAACGAGGAGGACCTATGTGTATGTATCCGTATCTTCCCCATATGGGCACATCGCCTTTGATGGGGAAAAGCGTTTCCCGGTAAAATCCACAGGCCTCACTCGTTTAACAACGACTTTGGGTTTCCTTTAAAATGCGAATCATGTTCAAAACGTATTAGGGGAAACTACCAAATTCGCCCCAGCCCCCACGAACTAAATCCGTGAATACAAGTTTCGCTATGAGAACGTTTCTCTTCCACGCTTAGGTTGTTTCGAGACAATACATTACCAGTAATCGCTTTACAAGTACATGACTGTATACCATACACTAGTTCAAAATGTTTTTATTAAAATATCGTGAGTACGATTGATTGCTTGTCAGTGATATGCTTTCATAAGTTCAAAACGCCAAATAAATCCAATGCGCTTGTGAAATCAATCAATGTAATTTTATAATAACATAATTATTGTGTCTGTTAAAAATGTTACATTTCTTGGCGTGGCCGTTTCTTTATAAACACAGCTCTAACCCCACACAAAGTTTAAAAATACAACATTCAAAATTTAATATGCGTTTGGTGGAGGTGCCGGGTTGGTCGTGTTTAATGCTATAGGC
This sequence comes from Sweltsa coloradensis, assembly GCA_024449915.1. Taxonomy (NCBI): domain Eukaryota; kingdom Metazoa; phylum Arthropoda; class Insecta; order Plecoptera; family Chloroperlidae; genus Sweltsa; species Sweltsa coloradensis. The sequence continues at coordinate 734,719 of JAMZAV010000243.1, read as the reverse complement.
GGTTTGAATAAGCACGAAGCGTAGAGTGTAACATTTTGGAATAATACACATTTAAACTCGTCTTGGATGTTTGTACTGTGTTAATGTAGGAAAGAGAACGTCAACTCAAATATGACCAAAAATTACAAGAGTTTTCTCTAATTAAGGTTATGTTAGATAAAAATGTTAAAATGATTAATTATTCAATACATTTATTTGAATCTTTGATCAAAGAACGCTTGTTCTTGCTTTGCAATCATCTCTTGAAAACGAGCACACAAAATAATATAAAAACAAATTTACGGCCGACCCGGCACCTCCACCAAACAAATAAATAATTCTCGCAACCTTAGAATATTATTTTTTAGTTCTGTGTTCTTGTGGCAATTTTTTCTGTACACCATATTTTTTGTTTTTAAAAAAGAAGTTTTCTCATTAACTTCTTATCAAGTATTGCTACTTACCGCACACAACTTATAAAATAATCACGGTACAAGAAGATTATTAACAAATAAATACGAGTGTATGCCTACGTGTGTTTGAGAGTAGGAGTTTATGTGAAGTGTGAATATTATTGAATGAAGGTGCATAAGTGACTTAAGACTAAATTCATGAAGGTTTGAAAGTAGAAAGCTATGAATATCAGCAGAGTACCTGTACAAATCTAAATTAGACCTATTCAATGACCAGAGATCGTTAAAAAAGACTGAAACTTCGTCCAAAATTAATATTTGTGTACATCGACGCGGCTGGATGGAAGATGAAACATTATACGACTATATTTTTTATTTTTTTTTATTTACTACAATTCAGAAATTAAAAAAGTCCGCCCCAACCGGGAATCGAACCACGGATCTCCCACATTCCAGGTGGACGTCTTAACCACTAGACCATCAGGACGGGTAAATTTTAATCTATGAATTGTTGGATGAGCGTAGCGAGCGTAGCGAGCGAAGCGAAGATTCCATTTCACTACACTGGAGAAAAAAATCCGGAATGTTTTTTTTTTGTTTTTTTTTGTTTTTTTTTTTCTGTATTTTTGTCTGTCTGTTAACACGATTCCGGCTAAACCGATACTCCGATTGCGATGAAATTTTATGGAGGCCTTCGAAATCTCTGAACTAAGAACTGCCACGTTTTTGAGCGCAATCGAAAAATTATTTCTCATGAAAATCGCAATTTTACGATTTTTTTCGATTTTAAAAAATTTCTTCGACTTATAACACCTACATGCTTTATCCGATTATAATGATTTTTTCACAGAACCTTAATTTTAAGAATTAATATATTCGTGTAAAATTTGTGCGCAATCGAATAATTATTTCTTATGAAAATTTCAATATTACGATTTTTTCCTTTTTTAAAATTACGATTAATTAAAAAAAAAATAAGTTAATTTTTTATTTAATTTGATTTAATTTAAAAAAAAATTCAACAAAGTTCTGATTTTTTCACAGAACAACAGAAAATCCGCAAAACACATGGCAGCTCAATTCACCAATTACGCTCATCCAACAACGCGACGGGACTTAAGCGTTTTCCTAGTAGTTGCATTATACATCTGAATGGATGGACTAAGCGTTAAACTGTAGGGTTGTAGGTCAGGTTGCAAAAGATGTGAGTTTATTATGTACGTCTATACACAAAACATAAACTGTAGAATTCTAAATTTAGCCACAATTTCGGTATTGTGTTATACCATTGAAGTGCATTGCATTCCAGCCAGCAAATAATAAGTTATATAATTTATTGCATTGTCATCTTGATAGATAGATAGATATTTTATTTGTGATTGCAAACATATTATGTTACAGGCAATTACATTGAATTGTGTAATCCTATTATTCTAGCACACATCAGATCAAGCAACATGAAATTCAAAATATAGATCCACCTAATAACATAATACTATAACAATCAATAAGTAAACATTAACATTTTAATTATTTTATGAAGTTGATCAAAACGTTATCACGTGAGGTTGATATTGTATGGTTTTGTTGCAGGCGGCCATGCATGACATGTAGAGATTGTATAACTAAATGATATTTGTGTAGTTTGAATAAAACATTTGACGCGCGAGAGACCGGCGAGTTTTAATTGTACATCATTCACTTAATATTATGTATGAATTAAATTCATGGTGATGACAATTGATAACCATTGGAAACGCTAAATGTTGGAGCAGACAGACGAACTCGGTAGCTCTGGCGTTGACAGAATGGGGTAGACCGCGATGACAATCACAAGGTTTTGTTACTCACAATAGTTGTGTAAACTGACAGTTATCGGTTGACGGTAAATAACCCAATAAACGAGCGACCAAGTCGAACAATGTAATAAACACAGTGCAACTAGTGAATACCCGGCACCTCCACCATCACACAGAACTTTGCGAATCATGAACAATAAAATGTAAATACTCCGAGTAACAATAAATGTTATTAAATAATTATATTAACAAGTCATAAAAAAAATAAAACTACAAATAAGGGGGGGGGGGGCAAAATGAATTCTATACATAGTATGTTGCAAAACAAAAGTTCTTGTCGATCATTAAATTTGTTAATTTTAATAACACTCAACAGGCATGATATTTAAAAATGGAATCTGGTAAAATAAATACTGGTATATAAAATACAAAGAAACTGTTAGAAGCAATTGAAATGATATTATAGAAACCCATTGTGGTTATGTGAAAACTCATGACAGAAATTAATTGTCAAAATAATGAATAAAACTCACAATCTAAGCAGGGCCGTATTAAGGCATAGGCTAAGTAGGCTGGAGCCTGGGGCGCCAGCATTTTGGGGGCGCCAAAGCGCCCCCACTCGGCTCCGTGGGCAAGGCGTCTAAACTCCTTACAAACAACAACTAATAACTTAATATTATCGACAATATCATGCTAAATCTAGTAAAATGCTCCCATTTGCTATGTCAAAAATCAAGATTTTCTGGGGCTATACGCCCCAGACCCGCACTAGCATGGGAGGCATCCCCGCCGAAGCTCCCATTGTACCAAAATTTATACTTTTTCCAAAACCATTGTTTCATGGCCAGTTCTACTAGGAAGCTTCGCAAACGCTTTTTCAGGCGCGTTGTTGGATGAGCGTAATTTTATAAAAACGAAAAAAGGGTAATATTGCGATTTTCATGAGAAACAATTTTTTGATTGCGCTCAAAAACGTGGCAGTTCTAAGTTCAGAGATTTAGAAGGCCTCCTGAAAATTTCATCGCAATTGGAATATCGGTTCAGCCGGAATCGTGTTAACAAACACACAAAAATACAAACAGTAAATTCAAGAAAAACGAAAAAAAATCTTAAAATTGCGAATTTTGGGAAAAAAATAATTGTTCAATTGCGCTCACATTTCACACAAATATATTAATTAATAAAATTAAGGTTCTATGAAAAAATCATAACAATCGGATACAGTTTGTAGGTGTTACAAGTCGAAGAAATTTTAAAAAACGATAAAAGCGTAAAATAGTAATTTTCGTGAGAATTAATATTTCGATTGCGCTCAAATTACACACGAATATATTAATTCAAAAATTAAGATTCTGTGAAAAAATCATAACAATCGGAATCAGATAAAGAATGTGGGTGTTCTAAGCCGAAGAAATTTGAAAAAATCGTAAAATTGCGATTTTCATGAGAAATAATTTTTCGATTTCGCTAAAAAAAACGTGGCAGTTCTAAGTTCAGAGATTTCGAAGACCTCCAGAAAATTTCATCGCAATCGGAGTATCAGTTAGCCGAAATCGTATTAACAAACACACAAAAATGAAAACAGAAAAAAAAAATAATAAAACAATCCGGATTTTTTTCTTCATTATAGTAGAATGAAATTTTCGCTTCGCTCGCTACGCTCTTCCAAAAAGTGTTTTATTGCCCCCCCCCCCCCCCCCCCTTAAATGCACTTCCGGCACCACTAACAGTTTAAATTACGATCACATCATTGACACATTTGCCAAGGAAAAGGAAAAAAAATTGCTTGCCAATGCCTGATTTGCGCGACTACAACGGACGAGTTTATACAAATTACAAATTATACAATGTGGTGGTCGAGTTGAATTGCTAGTTACTAGTTACATACTTTTTCTTTTTAAGCTAAAATGCATGCATATTATGTTTTTCAGTATGTTGAAATTAAGGAGGGGGGGGGGGGCGTGTTTTGTTTTAAGCCTATGGGCGCCAAATGTCTTAATCCGGCCCTGAATCTAAGTAATATTTCTACAGTGACATAACAGTTCAAAATATAAGATGATTATTGAAATGCTAATAAATAATACCACTTAGTAAAATTTTTCAATTTGCTGTAAGTTGTGATTGATAATTAGGGACATACAATATAGAGTACCAATATACAAAATATGAACGCACGTGAAAAGTGCTCCTGTATGGTTTCGAGTTTTGAAATAAAAAAGAGGCAATGCAAGTGAAAAGGTTATTAAAAATTCCCTCAAAGATAATGAATTTAATTAACGGCAACGCCAACACACGGCGTAAAGGTCAACATCCGTGTAACATTTGCTCAGCCAACTCGAAATAACAGCTATAGGTCTGCAATGGAAGAGAACACAATTTGTTTTTCTTTCGTTTTGTGCCTACATATCACGCTCAGAATCAATTATTTCAATAATTATTGAAATTGATTTACATAGTCGCACAATAAATAAAACTAGGCCAAACCAAGTATACAAGAAGATTGAAAACACTATTTATTTACATTTTGTCATCATATAATATTAAACAGGTTCGTTAGATACTTGTAACTTAGTATAACACAGAAATAAAACAGATGTTCCGATTAATATTTACAGTCCATTAAGTTAAAATAATTAAACGAAAACAATTTAATACAATAAAACAAGTAGTGAATTTAATTATTTGAAAAGCCATGTCTAATTAACAAGTTCACATCGTATATGTGTAGAAAATTGAAAAACACGTTAATGTGTATAGTGTAAAGAGAAAGAAAGAAAGAAACACAACCTATTTGTTGTTTTAATGCTCCAATATATGACTAGAAAATTAGTAACGAAGGACAATTTAATAAAACTAATACAATTTTAACACGTACCCGGCACCTCCACCAAAATAGAGCTTTAGCATCAAACCGTTTGCAAGTAACAAGTTGGTAACCGAGTTGGTAGAAATACATGATATTTATTTAATTTATTATAAGGAAGATGTATTTTGATTACTATTTATTATGAAGATATAACAGTACCAAACTCTAAAACTGTCAATAAACCTGTCAAAGATGGACGATTATTTATCGAAATGTTGTACAAATGGAACATATTCTAATAAAAAATATATTCATATCTTGCTGTTGAATAGACTGGACAACATGGGACTCAACTGAAACGCAAATTATCATTATTAATTGTTATTATTTATTCCATGACCATGAATGGAATTCACTATCACATTGCTGGTGGTGAGAATGAGAGCTCAGCTTAGCCCCTAACACTGTGTCTTACCACCACATCGCGGTGAACATTGTAACTGTCACCACCAAGGAAAGAGTGGGTGGTTCTAGCCACGAGGCGGCGTTGTTAGCCCACGCGCGCGGCAAGGAAGGTGGAATTCTCCAAGGAACACGAGCGCTAAAATGTCGAGTGAACGCATCTTCAGACCAATAGTAAAACGCGACGCTGAGAAATGTCCCCGGTGAGTGGAATACATCCTTCACTTACCGGCGCAGTCATGTCCAAGAGTGAGGCAACAGTAGCTTTAGTGGTCAGGAGATGACCAGGGTTGCGAGTGTCAATTGCTTAGCACGAGAGAGGAGAGGTTTCACATTCAGAAGCGCGAACAGTATAATAAAGTGGTGGTTCAAAGAATGCACCCCAAAACATCAGATACATTAAGTCAGTAGATGTATTTAAAAACGATTTAGGAAACTTTATAAGCAATCTACTCTTGAAAACAAGCACAAAAAATAATATATATATATAAATACGTAAAAATATACATTCGACCCGGCACCTCCACCAAACGTATACTTAATATACACAACATGTGAATGTTATTATTCAATTCTGTGTTCGCGTGGCAATTGTAACTGTAACACAGTTTATTTGTTGTAATATATAAGTTTTCTTAATTCGAGAGTGTTATTATTGTTAGAAGTGTACTGTTTTATTTTATTGTAATGTAAAATACGTTGTGTAGTGTTGATAAAAGCTTATTAAAGCTAATAAAATACATCTTATTTTATCTCAAGATATTTCAGTCGTAAAAAACTATGAACACGTTCAATCATTTACTGTGACTGACTGGTATATAGTTGGAGAATAAATCGATCTGTATTAAATATTTGTAGATTGCTTCCTGCATGTAGCACCATGCACGTTTCAATCTTGTGAGACAGTGCACACTTCTCGGAACGGGTTTCAATCAAAGTGTAAGTTTATCGTGAGCTCTGTTACACAATTCTTTGTCACATGATCACAATTTATTTTGTCCGTCTCAAGTAGCAATACCAGGATAGGGTCTAGAGCCGGATAATGTGATACGAATCCTGTATAGTGCAATATACGCGATGATACTTTGGAAAACTTAACTGTGATTACAAGTCTTAATTTGGTCGATGGGGGAAAGCCTTAATGAAAAGTCATCCGAGCTTTCATCGCGACGTGCACTAATTAAGCCTATATTGGACCGTCGTGATTAAGAGGAACGGTCAAATATTGAGCAACTCATCGGTCTGTTCCAAAAAGCCGTAGCCTCCTTAAACAATGCGTTGCTTTTCTTTCGTTCACAGATTGTAATCGATCCGAACGTTGCAATACTTGTGTTCGTGACCGTACGTATGGTAAACATTTCGTCTTTGCCGTCGACTAAGTTTTAGAACAAATGGTTGTGCAAAAATTGTTCATATATGACTTTTCTATGCAGCAAATCTAGTCTGCTTCACCAGAAAGAGATTTTAAAACACATTGAGAGGAATTTGCTTTGAGTCTTCCTCGAAAAGTTAATATGAATAAAGTCTGTTTCACAGACGGGGGCTAGGCGAGCTCTGGGCGGTGTCAGCATTGAGGTGGCGACGGTTAATTAAAGATGTTAATTAAAAACTCGCCTATAAAATGAAATGTAATAATCTGTCACGCTGAAGTGAGTCAGTCATGACGCAGCTGACTATACGCGGGAGTGGACCGAGACATTCGGGGTGATACGTCGAGTGATAACAATAAATAGAACACGAAGTTAAGCAGCATCGTACCAGGACAGGATACGAATGGGGGACCGTTTGTCAAGGAGATGTGGTTGTATGTGTGTGAAATTATTGGTAAAAAGCCTCACAGAAAAAGTTTCCGACGCGTATATTTTAGAATGGGGTCGTCACTCACACTCACCAACTTTTACGACAAGATGCAGTATTACGATTTCCCCTTTTCTGCATCATCATCATTATAATCATTCAGTCATTTTAGTCATTATTATTATTATAAGTTTAATTGCCACTCAGCATAAATAATACATTACCAGTAATCGCTTTACAAGCACACGACTGTATACCATACACTACTTGTAAAAGTTGTTATTAAAATATCGTGTGCACGTCACTGTACGATTGATTGCTTGTCAATGAAATGCATTCATTAATTAATTTCACAAAGTCAAATAAATCTAATGATCGATCAATCAATGTAATTTTATCGTATTATTATTTTCATTAGATATGCAATATTTCTTGGCGAGCCCGTTCCTTCATAATCACAGCTCTAACTTCACACAAAGTTGAAATATTAAATAATAGTCAAAATTTAATATGCATTTGGTGGAGGTGCCGGGTTGGCCGTGTTTAGCTTTTGAATAAGCACAACGCGTTGTATGCCACGTGTTGTGCGTTGTCTGCGTCGTGTTCTCGTGGATGTTTGAACTGGGTTCAATTCAAAGAAAACACAGCATTTCTAGATGATCCCTATACCACTCGAAAGATTGACAAAGTGACTCGTTTTATCTGATCACGAATAGGAGATATAATTACCAGCCTATCAAAAAACAAATAATATGGTTGGAATACTTTAACACATAATTTCTATGTTAATGATTATTATTCTTGTGTTGTAGTTAGAAGCGTTAATAATTACAAACAGTTTAGTATACAAAAAGTGTTGTCAGTTTCCAACGTTTCCAAAAATTAGATTGTTTATCCACTAAACTGTTTTTAATATCGTTGATTACTAATTTTGTTATTGATTATACTAAATATAATTGTAGTTGTCTGTGCCCGATGCGCGTACAATGTAAATTGACAGCCTATCAGTTCAGAATGGAACGGTGCATTGTCCATGATTGGCTTCATAACAGGCAGGAAGTACATAACCCAAGCTGGCGTCATCATCGCCCGGACGCGCACATAACTCATGTTCGACCAAGTTGCATGTCAACTGACTAAAACACGTAACGTTATTTCAATTTCACGCAGGGATGAGCTTTTAAATTAACCACAGGTCATATGGCCGGTTTAAACATGTCTCACATGACGCAGTTGATTCGCTTCCCTACGCAGTATGTTCTTACGTCTTACGTGCAATGTCTAGCCTTCGCTTGTGTTCGGGAATCTTCGTGCATGTTCGACGGACGATATTTCGTATTTGAGAGAGAGAAGAGTGTAGACTCAAATCGTCTTAATTATAGTGTCGTCACTTGGTAATGTGTGCGGTCGCCACAAGGAAGAGAAAGCTACTCTAGCAAAGTACATACTAATAAGACCAACTCAAGACATAGAATACATTCAATTGCGTTCATTACTAGAGTGAATTTGTGTTAGAAAGTGTCTTATTCGCCCTACAAAAGAAACGACCACTACATATTCATCAACACGTTATATGTAGATTCATGTGCGACACTACTGGTAGGTGCAACCGTATAGGACCTATTATAGAAGATGTCTCGACCATCTGCGCAATGAAAGTAAGAAACTTATGGTACATAATAAATAAAAATGTTCGCGAGTCTACCCATTCAGTCACATGACTGATTTTCAGTCGGACCGAGGCAACCTTGTCGACACAGACACTATGGACGAGCGCATAAAAGCTAACCAGATATCGGTATCTGAAATAGTGGCCGGCTACTACAGTGTGTTTTTGTTCACAGATATTAAATTTCAACAACTTTATTGGAGAGACAAACAGTATATTGAAATTAATTTTCTGAAAATTAATACTACTAATTTACTAAACTGAAATGTCAATGTTTGCAACATGTTTGATGAGATGAAAGAAACTAGTAGAACAGGTATTTATTTTTTAAATGTTATTGGACATAACACTGCTCTTTAGATATCAATATTTATTTGCGATATTTCGACTTTTATTCAAAAGTCTTTTCAATTTTTCCTTTGTCAACCTTCAGTTTGAAAAAGACTTTTGAATAAAAGTCGAAATATCACAAATAAATATTGATAACGAGCAGTGTTATGTCCAATAAACACTTATTTAAATGATGTTTGATAAATTGGAGCTTTTCATTCATACGTTTCTATAAAGTCTATAACTGAAGACAATTTCCGATTTTCCGATTTTATTCCACCCACCTAGTCTTTTATTGTGCATTATTCAGTTAGTCGATTGCCCCGGGCATTGTGAAAGGCGACCCCTTTAGTTAGGTGCCTACCTTGACTTCACGTCTCTATCAGATCACACCATTAGCCTGACGTTTGTCACCCTTTGTCCCGCCACCGACCACCCCTGGAAGCGATCACAAAACGAAGCCATACAACATGTTGACACCTGTCAAACCGCCCGGGGGTGGGAGGAGGGGGGGGGGCGTACAGTCGATTCCCTCACGCGTAATACGCATAAGCAATCGTATTACTACGAAAAGCCAATACGTCACGACACGTACGCACTGGCGGTAAAAGTAAAATGAATCCGAGTTGACGAGAACGCGATTCATTAACAGGAGATAAGTTTGAAAAAGAGATCGAGTACATTAGGCGGGTATTTTATGGGGTTGTGCGTGCATGGCCTTAGCCTCTAGGCGGGAATAACCAGCTCACTTGTCCCCACTAATTATTTCCTCGTGTATATAGATAAAGGCGGGCGACAAGTCCAGACTTTTTGTTTTGAACGCACTTAAAGTGTAATTAGCGCCGCGGCCGCCAGTAGCGCGTCGGTCGGACGAGGGATCCCCGCCGACGCTGTCTCGTGCACACCACACGCAAAAACAGGGTGGGGGTGGGTGGACTGACCCCGCTCGAGTCGAGATGACATTACAGATAGGGGTGGGTGGGCGATGTATGGGGTAGGTTAGTTGTCGGGGCGAGCATGTAAAGGCGTGTGTTTATTTGTGCTTTCAAGCTATTCGAGACTACGAGAGGGCGACTGAGAACGGGTGAATGGAAATGGAAATTCGTGTGAGACCCGACACGTTGACAAATCCAGTAGATAATTAGAAAGTGGCCTGACGAAATGTAGGTGTCATATCCAACTATAAGAGCTGATTTCAAAGACATAATAAAAATGATAAATTAGTAAAATAAACGAAGACGTTAAAGTTGACACACGCTACTCTCCAAAACAACATGAAATTGTAAGTTTAATTCCTCCCAACCACATTATGAAATTGTAAGTTTAATTCCTCCCAACTACATTGGACTCACTAAGAATCACGCATTGCATGGAAGTATCTTCGTTACACCTCAGTTCTCATACATCCAGTTCTTCCACGGCAATCAAAACTGCTGGCCAGTCCGCTCATAGCTTCACCCAGCCTCAACCTCACCAACATTTATTATTTCCTCGGGCAATATTTCCAAGTTTTCACATAGAACTCACTTTCTACTTAGCCGATCACACTCATTTCTGTTGCAGACTGCATGGAAGAAGATTCCTCCGCCAAGCCTTGCAAATTGCCAACATCATTGAGGATATAAGTTCTAGAAAGCGAGGATAATTCTGGACCGGTAGTGGAAGTGCAACGCGTGGGCGCTGTATTACTTTAGATTGCACTCGCAGAAAACTGGCGACAGATTGTGACTTATACTAACCTTGACAATTTAATCGTAAAAATAAATAATTATATTTTAGCTTTGTTGTCACATTTCATGTTAACAATATACTAATAATATTCGCATGGGAACGCTACGATTTGAGCAGAAAATGTGCGTCCTTACTTTTCGAACTACGTTTACATTTTTCATCGATAAAGATAATTATTTTTTGCACAATCAAAATGGTGATACCAATATTCTCGTACATCGCTTTTTTAAATTTGTCCCGTTGGGTCGAACAAATTTTTTGATGTAGACAAAAAAGGCAATTTTTGTAAAGGATTTTTGAGGATTTGTACTAAAACTTCTGTGACTAAAATGGAAAAAGGTCTATATACAATTTACAAGAGATAAGTATTTGGTTATCTGTCGGTGTAAAAGAGCAGAATAAGAAAATGTTTAGTTCCTTTCATGTAATCCGAAAAGTACGAAAGTTGTGCACACTAGACGTCTTTGAAGACAAAGTAAGAAACTATAAGGACGTGGTGGAGCCGATATTCGAACCCGCGCCCGAGTCTCCACTCCCTGGCACGGTATTCGAACCCGCGCCCGAAGTCTCCACTCCCTTGCACTGGCGCGGTCTAAGATTCGAACCACCTGACGTCTTGTTTGCCTCATTACTTAAACATGCACCTCACGAAACTCATTTATAATTTTGTCAACCTTATTTTCACTTCGAGTATAGCCGACAAAGATAATTAATCATCCATTTTATCAATAAGAAAAATCTATTTTTTTAATTTCAACTTTAGTTAATTAGGCCTTCTAAGGCACATAATAATATGTAAAACTGGACGGAGTAATGAAGGGAAAGTTAAATTTAACTAAAGATTAATAACAGCATATTAAAATAACTTTTTTGACGCAAGACCAGACCTACAAATAAAGTCATCAGAAACAAAACAGGTTGCACATCACGGCTAGCGCGAGATACTATTCGAAATAAGTAGGGCAGGACAAGGATAGCGATATTTCACTCCATATGGAATAATATGAATAAAATGAAAATTAAGTGGAGTCGGGTAAACTAAGTAAATTAGTTAGACCTGACTTTGCAAATGGTGGATGCCAGGTCATTCGAACCGAGTTGAAGACGTGAGAACGTTAGGCATTTTGGCGATACCCTTCAAATATTTTCGCCACACATTTTAAGCAGGCTCTTTTGCATACCATTTTTAGTTTTCGTAAAATTTTATTTTTTACAGAATATTAAAATTACAAAATTATCGATTTCTATCTGACTTTTTTTGAAATATCGATATTAAAATTGATATCTATCCCAACTTTAAACACCGGCGATACCGCTATGTTTAAACAAACTCCAGTTTTCCCTAAACAAAAAACTTAGGAATGCCTAGATAGCTATTTTAAACACTAGTAATCGCCCAAACATTGGAATGTAAGACTGAACCATCGGGTTTTCAAAGAAGGGAATCATGCACGAATTAATCTTAACCTAATCTAGGCCCGTTAAGGGCCGCAGCCAAGCCGCGGTAGGCTACACATCGGGCACCTATACAAAGCAGAGTTGGGGTGATCTTCGAGTGTCACCCAAGCCATCATGAGTAAGGGGAGAGAACTTGAAACTATCAAACTCGCGGGGATTTAGGTTGCCGACCACACCTGGCAAATTTGGTTGGGGTACGAACATTCCTTCTTGGTGAAAATATGACTTGAAATATGCTCAAAATCACTTTAAGGATGTTAGTTACTACTGGCTACTGGCTACTATCTAATTCGTCAGTTTCGATTGCCCAGCGATTCTGACCAAACGGGTGGGGCTACAACGTTCATATTTTACATGGGCATTTAAAGTAATAGTGATGTAATTCCCTTTGAAAGAAAAAGTTTTAAAAAATTGCTGGAAGGCTTCCAAATAAAGGTTTTAAAATAAGCCTTATACAGGCATACAATCAACAAGTAACTATATTTACGTGACTATAATCGCCTACATTGTTTACAAAAGAAAGCTTTGTCCCACATATTTTTTCATTTCTATTGTTAATTGGAAATTTACATAGCAATTAATCGACTTTGATAAATTTATTAATTTTAACAAAAATTTGCAATGGAACTTGAAAAGTAATGAGATCCCAACATAACAAAACTTGTAAAAATACACCCCAAACCTACACGCTAAAATTTAAAAAAAGCCAGTTCCTTTCCACATTGCGATCTTAATTAACTCAAGTCCGTAACAAACCTTAAAGCTTGCAAAATTGAATTTAGCGACCTATACGTTTCAAAATTAAATAAAAAAAAATTTGAAAAATATAGGAAAATTTATTCAATTCTACCAGCTCAAGTTTTACGAACATGGGACGTATAATTCAAAGCGCCAAGCAACCCTGTAAGGCCCCGACCATTCTGATTATCACGAAGTTGTATTCGTATTGTAAATAACATGTCTCAACTCTCAATAACTTTTATCATAATTAAGTTCCTTTTTTTGTCTCATTCCCATTTCATAAAAATCATGTGGAATACTCGTTGGCCACAGAAAGCTCAGCAACGGTTCAACGCATAATAGATATGCGTGCTATACGCTTCGAAAATGCATAAGAATGCATGTATTTAATTAAGTTGTACGGGTTGTTGAAAACAAAATGAATGCATGGTGATTATATTGAGTAAGCCAACAAAAAAAATTATACATATTTTATTAAATAGCGACATTCAAATGTGCAGCTCCACACTAAATATTATTCTTAGTGGAGTTTTTACAATCGAATTGAGCACGTTGAAACCACCATGAATAAAAACGCAGTTTATGTCATTGAAAATCAAATAAAGCCGTAAAAAGTCACCTGTAGTTGATACACAATACATTTAACTCCCTAACACATGTATCAGATTGATGTGTGTCAACTCCATGACAATGATTTATCACTGTCACATGCGCCGCTTTGTGTGCTTGTAACCGTATCCATCCATCGAGGTGATTACGCCCATAACGTTATGCGATGCCATCGCCATACTCGTTTACTCATTGTCCTAGACTAGGTTTCATCATAATTGCACCTTTAATCATACTAATAACTAAATTTAATAGCAACCTACATTGTAAATTACAGGAGAATGCTGTACGGGCTAAGACAGCTGCCCACTTCATTATTACAGAGTGAGGGTATATGGTATCGCATTACATAACAGTTTTATGGCTAGTACGTGCATTACTGCACTCCTGCCGATTTAAGAGCGGTAAAATCTGGAGCTGACGTACGAATAGCATTGTGCTTTACGTGTACGTGATAGTTTATACTGGTAATGAGAATTGAAGCGTGGGTCGGAAGAACATTGGATATCCCAAAAACGTGTTATAGTAAAACAAAATGTTGATGGACCAACAAAAATTTCATTTACAGCAATACAATGTTTACATCGTAAGATTGTTGGATACATAATTTTAACAGTCACTTTTTATTGGCGATCAACGTTGGTTGTACCACCAATATTTTCACAGCGCAAATGTTTTAGGTAAACGATGTACATCCAACGTTCTTCCGGCCCACGATTTAATTATTAGAGAGTAGTTTGGTAAGCGGATACCAATCAGTGCTTGAAATGCGTGGGATTCTACGGATGGTTTTGGTTCCTTTCCGTCACAGTTATTTGGAACGTTCTAATTGAGTATAATTGTTTTTGATTGGTGCAGTTTGCCTAATCGAGCATTTCCACTTTCATCGTTGTGTCCATAAGATACTCGTGTTTTTTTTTTGTTATTTATTAACAAAATAAAATGAAATGCATTTTTATTGTTTACTATCGGTATAAATAGTTACCACACGAAGATATCACTATTTGCATTCTCTTACAAAATAATATGTATATACCAATGAATGAAAAAATCAAATTTTGGATTATTCGGAGTTCAAAAATGACTTGGATAATTTAGGTTTCAAATTCCTAACCTCACAATCAGATACATCTTGAGCGTTGATATAAGGCATAAATTCTCTTCTCTCCTCAATGTAATGTATATTCGCAGTGACATCACATTCACAGCAGTTTACGACGTGCAAACTTGCAGTTCGTAAAGACTTCCCCAGCTTCCGACATACAAAGCATTGTATGAATAACTCTACATACAGACAGACATGCAGTCATGCAACTTGCCAGCCAGCCACTTACTCTTGGCGTGCTGTAAGAAGATCTATTTCCTGTTCCCGCTCTAGTCGCATGACTTGACGTTTATATCCCCGCCCGCGCTCACAATCATTTCCCGCACACTATTCCAACAGTTATGATTGCTTTATCACGCAACAATGTTATTACCGGTACCTAACTCGAGACCTAACAACGATTGAATTGTTTCAACGATAGAGCATTTAACTTTATTTGTACTAGGAACACAAATAAAGGCGATCTATGAATTGTTGGGATGTGGCCAAAATGCACAAAACAAGCTTCTTGTTTGCACTACACGGATGCGATGAGATCCGGATAAACATAGGGGTGAGTGTGTGGTCAAATGTTTCAGTAGACCATCTTGAACACACTGTTGCACGTATATAGATTTGACAAGATCGGCAGAGAAGAGGTGCGGAGTGTAAATGCTATAAAAGAGACTGTTAGGATTCTTAGTTAGCTTAGTTTGCTTACTTTACTAGTTTTCTTAACAAGTTATAGTTCACATCATTTGCTCAAACAATTTAATATCCCAGAACCATACATGTAAAACTATTCATATCAAAACGGCATAAACTATTTTTTGCGGGAACTTTTCCAATACATCCAGTTGACATATTATGGTTGATATGCAATATTGGGTGGTTGTCAAACAAGAATGGAGTCACTCTTGTATAGTAAAAGACTACTAAACATTATTGCGGATTAACCTCAGTTAAACTCTGAAATTTACCGGTATTAATGATTTTACAAAAATATTTTTTTTTCCTAAAAATCAATTTTGTTGTGGTTGTTTTTTTAAAATGTGCCTCTAGAAGTATGTATATGCACGACCATAAAATCTGTGCAAAGTTTAATATAAATCTGATAATTACTGGCTTCAGGAAGTGATAAAAAAAAACGTTTTTATTGCAGACTTGCGATCTCACTGCAATAATACGATTATACACTGACTACGAAATATAAACTGACCGAATGATTATTATTGCAGCAGTAACAACGGCTAGTTATACACTGTGTACAAGATCATCAATCACGGAAACAATATCGCATCTCACAAGTCACAATGCGCTCATTGAAAACAACTACTTACCTGTCGGTTGCAATCACATAAACAATACCTCTGCTTCGTGCACCGACTATATGATAGTTGCTCCAAGTCAAACCACTATACAAAACACAATGCAACCGAAGATGTGCAGCATATAGAGGCCGACTGACATCACACAGATGTTTGAAATTTTGGTCAGTTGTCACGGGAAGCGGAAATATAGGGCTGTATACAGTCACATTTTAAAAAAAGCTTTAAATAATTAAATATAAATAAATTGACTTTCAGGATTTTGTAAAAATGTAAACAATTTACCATGACTAATAATATAATAACATAATAACAATACCGTGCAACGATACAGTGGAATGCCCTGCCAAACGATATCAAAACATTAAAATACGAAAACTTTAAAAGTGCTCTTAAAACTCATTTGTTAAAAACCTAAACTCTCCTGGGCCATCTGACATTATGCATCATCATACGTGACAGCAACCATAGATCAATGTTATAACCAACTTTTCTTCACAATGACCAAACTTCTTAGCTCACTTCACAATTATTGTTTGTTTGTTCTTTTCTTTTCTTGTTCTAATATCTATAACAACTCGGCAACGGACTATGGACATGTTTGGTAAATCGAATATTGTAAATACATATTTCCTGTAATTTTACTTTTACTTCAGGTACGCCTGTTAATCTTTACTCAATTATTTATTTTTTATTTCAATATATATTAAAGTCAGTTTAATTAATTTAACTAGGTTTACAGATAGGGTAATGTAATCTAATTTAGTGTTTACGCTGGTGGTAGGCCCCATGTGGTATGGAGCTTGCTCTGTTGTCTACCTCCTTCAATATTCATATGTACTTGCTGTATCTGAATATTGTCAATAAAGTAATAATAATAATAATATTTTTTTTTTTTTTTTTTTTTTTTTTTTTTTATATAATAATATTACATGCATTTTTTTACAAAAAAAACAATTTGACATCGTTGTCCACAAAGCCACATAGCGGCTTGTCTGTGGATTATGAAACATATTATATTGTACATGGATCAGACAGACTTAATTAAATTTTAATTTTATTACACAAATAATGTTCATAGGCTAAATTAAAACTGAAATAAATAATTATACAACAACGAGAATACGACTTTACAATACTGAAATATACTAATTGAATTTGATATGACAGGCGAGAACATTCTTACATGATAAAATCGCGACTGTATAACAAAGAAATAGTTTTTAAATTAATCAAATTAAAATGATTTATAAGTTAATCAATAGGCCTATCAATGGAACAAAGTAAGTCAATTTTAAGTTTATTTTAACCTCACTAAACGATTGCAAATCTTTCATATCCTCTGGTAATTGATTAAACGTATGCGGAAAGGAATACTCAAGAGTTCTCTGGCCTTTACTTATTGACGTATTCTGGAATATCAAAGTTAGTTTTTAACATAAATCTTGTATTATATTGATGCTCATTGCGTGAATTTTTGTAGATGTCACTAAAATAATATTTAACCAAAAGGCGAAATCGATACAGTAAAGAAACAGGCAATAAAAAGCAATATGTGTACAAGTCATGTGTATGGAAAACGATTGAGTTTTTACTTTCAGGGATAATGAGTTTTAACATTTTATTTTGCAACACTTGAATGGGTTTTAAGTGAATGTTACTCGCATTGCCCCATGCTAATAGACCATAAGAAATTATTGATTCTGCCAAGGAGATATAAACAGTTCGCAAGGTAGTATAAGGCAAAATATATTTTAATTTATATAATTGAAATGCGCAACTTCTAAGCTTTTTGCAAACTGAATCAATGTGAGGCTTCCAACTAAAATATTTATCTACTATCAACCCTAGATACACGTGAGTATCAACACACTCGATCTCCTCAACACATTCACATATCACCACACTATTACTAGTATGCAAACACTCATGGAATGACTTATTATGTGAATGCTATCCGAACGTGAATCATTAAAAGGCGAGCAAATGTGTACAACTTTAGTTTTAATTGAATTCAGGGTTAATTCACAATCGTGAGCATAACACGCCAAGCTCCTGAAATCTGCGTTAAGGTTTTGTTCTGCAACTTTTAAAATCTTATGAACAGAGATTAGAGCAGCGTCGTCGGCGAACATTAGTATAACGCAGTGCTTAATATATTTACAAATTTCGTTTACGTAGATCAAATAAGAAATTGGTCCCAAAATTGAGCCTTGCGCTACACCAGTATTAGATTCTTTCTCGTAGCTGTAAGAATCCCCTATTTTAACCACAATCTTCCTACTTTTAAGGTAGCTTCTAAACCAGTTCAACATATTACCACGTATTCCAATATTTTCAAAACATTCCAAAAGTTTCTCATGGTTCAACGTATCAAACGCTTTCTTAAAATCTATAAACATAGCTAACACGTGGAAGTTGTCATTTAATTTTGAATTTATCAAATTTGAAAAGCGCACAAGGAGATCGGAAGTGCTTTTACCTTTTTGAAACCCATATTGCTCTTTATTAATGATATTAAACTTTTCAAGATATGTTGTTAATTGATCTGCAATACATCGTTCCATTATTTTTTCTATGACGGGTAACAACGCAATTGGTCTATAATTTTCAAAAAGTGTGTGATTCCCTTTTTTGTATATGGGTCTCGCTACTGATATTTTAGCTTATCAGGCACAACGCCTTCTTTTATAGACAAATTAATGAAGTGAGCAATTACCGGAGATATAAGGTCGCATATATTTTTTAAATCTACTACACGGATACCGTCAATACCAGGTGATTTTTCAGAGTTCATTCCTGCAATTATAGTCGCAACCCTTTTAACGGTTACACGTGGCATATACATAGATTGCATCTGTGAAGCTTTGTGCATATTTTTTGCAGTTTTAATTTCACAAGAATGTTTCAAATTTTCAACCTCGTTTGTAAAAGAATCAGCAAATTTATTAACAATTTCCTTCGAAGTGTATTTTTTGCCTAGATGGTTATTTACTACCTCATCGACCGAACTTTTCTTCTTCTTTCCTAGAATTTCGTTTATGGTTTGCCACGTCTCTTTAATATTATTCTGATTTTGTTTTAATTGGCTCTTGTAGTACTTTCGCTTTGCATTTAAAATGAGTCTACTTACTTTGTTCCTGAATATAACATAATCATGCCTAAATCTTGTTTTTGAAGGGTTAAACACATCAGCTTGCTTCCATTTTTTAAATAATGAATCTCTCTGGATAATTAATTTTTCCAGGTCATCAGACATCCACGTCTTCCGAATTCTCTTGTTTGTTTGAGATTTCGTAAACGCGGCATGTCTGATATGCGAAAATATGCGGATTCTAGGAAAAACATAATGAAGTAAACTAGTTAAAGTAAATTTTATTTTTAAAAGTGATTAATTATTATTTTTTTTCTAAAGTATTGAAAACTATTTTAACTTATAAAAATATTAAAAGCTTAGATAAGATAAACTTATTTTATCTAGTTATTTGAAAAAGATAACAAAAAAATTATCTAGATAAGAAAATAGATAACAGACTTAATATTGATACATTATCTAGATAATTTTATCTGGATGTCATACAATATACATAATAATAATAATAATAATAATAATAATATATAAAAAATATATATATATATATATATATAATAAATAAATAAAATATCTTGGAATAGAAGAAGGCAATGGTGTTCAGCATACAATGATGAAAGATAAATTGAGCAAAGAATACAAACGACGTCTAAGATTAATACTTGAAAGTGAATTGAACGGACGAAATAAAACTATTGCAATTGGTCAATTTGCTGTGCCAGTAATATCTTATAGCTTTGGGATATTAGATTGGAGCATAGAAGAACTTAAGAGATTGGATCGAAAAACGAGAAAACTGTTGACAATGAACGGAATGCACCATCCACGAGCGGACGTCGAAAGACTGTATATCGCAAGGAAGAATGGAGGTCGAGGTATAACTCAACTAGAGGGGTCATACAAAACAGCAATGATTGGTTTGAGTTTATACATAGAAGGAAAGGGAGATGACAAATTTATTAGAATGGTTCAAGAACATGAGTCCAGCAAAGCTATGAGAAAATCTGTCATTAAGTTAGGCAACAAGTTTCAATCAGGTATGGAATTAACCGATATTAATCAGATTAATGGGTCCATCACTAACAAGGTCAAGATAATCAAGAAGCAAATAAAGAACATTATCCAGAAAGATTTAATAAGTTGCTGGAAGTCTAAACCTTTGCATGGACAATATATTACACGCATGGAGCAACCACATATTGACCAAGATCAAACCAATAAGTGGCTGGGCAGAAGTAATCTCAAAAGTGAAACTGAAAGTCTTATTGTAGCTGCACAAGATCAAGCCTTAAGAACAAAAAGTTATGAAAAAAGAATTCTCAAACTCGACGTAGATGACAAGTGTCGTTTGTGTAATCTTTATGAAGAAAGCGTAGAGCACATTATTTCTGGATGTCCGGTCTTAGCAAAAACGGAATACATTGATCGACATGATAAAGTTGGGGCATATTTGCATTGGAACATTTGTAGAAGTTACAACATCGAAACTTCTGACAAATGGTACATGCATATACCAGAACAAGTAGTTGACAATGGTAATGTGACCATATTGTGGAATGAGCTAATAATCACTGATAGAAAGGTTCTTCACAACAAACCAGACATTGTTGTTAAAAACAAAGCGACTCAAAAATGTTTGATCATCGATGTAGCTATTCCATCAGACCGCAACATAGTCCTAAAGGAAGCAGAAAAACGCACAAGATATCGAGACCTTCAAATAGAAATTCAACGAATGTGGAATGTCCGTTGTAAGATTGTTCCCATTATTATTGGAGCTTGTGGGACAATTGGAAGAAGTTTTGAAGAGAACCTCCAACATATCTCTGGCAATCACTGGACTCCAGAGCTTCAAAAGGCAGCATTATTAGGAACCGCCCACATACTACGCAAAGTTTTAGTGTAAAAAAAATTGTTTCTGTTATTTCTTGTATGTATTGTATTTTGTTAATGCCATGTATATTTAATTTTTATGTAATAGGGGTTTCACCTTAGAGATGTGGTTCATCTCTGGTGAAAGTTCTTAAATACCCATTATGTAATGTTCATATTGGTGAATAAAAGAAATAATAATAATAATAATAATAATAATAATAATAATAATAATAATAATAATAACATAAAATATTAATAATCTAGACTATAGAATGCTTAATTGACAAAGATATTATAATGCATGTACGTCGGATTCTTCCTAGACAAGCGAGTAGCTATTTAGCAACTGCCAAATGTGCCAATAAACGGCCAAAATAGCGATGGTAAATTTGACGACTGACAGAGTATTCGAATACAAGGTTTTAGATTTGGTTAGGTACATTGTCAGTTTAACCTCGCCATTTTTACGCTCAACCTCAATAAACACGACGAGAAAAATCAAAATTTTCGTCTTTACAGATGGTAGCACTTGTGTTTCAAGGAATTGATATATGTCGGATTGTTGTTGAGATAGGGGAACAGATTGATATAACAAATAAGAAATAAAGTGTCAAAACGTAAAGCATACTATTTCCTTGGCGTGATAAAATGTAGTTGAGAGAAGTAGCATGCACAGTTTGCGAGATGTTGTATCATAATAATATCGCAACCACAATTGTTTATGAGACCTGCAACGTCTCGAGTTTATTTGGGCGGAACAGATGGCGATGACACTACTTGTTGCCTATACAATGATCAGAGCAGCTACGCACGAGGTGAGAACAAGATCGACCTGTAGCTAAGATTATCTAGTCGCGCTTGGAGTCAAACTAGACCTGGGCTGTGTGACATATCATTCAATTATCGACATCACACAAAAATTTCGGTATATCGAAATTTGATATTAAGCCAAACACAATTATAAATAAATAAAATATAAATTAAAAAATAATTGTATCGAAACTAAAGAGTAGGTCTGCTATTAAACACGTGTGGCTTCAAAGAGATTGATAAGTTATCGCCCAAACTTCATAACGATGTTTACGTTCTAGCTCGAGTGACCCGGCACCTCCACCAAAAAATTCGTCGTTTTAGTTTTTCACGTCTTACACAACTTTTTGAATTTGTTTGTACTTCTATGTGGAGTTCAAATATTGATTCCAAAATTATTTCCCACATATAGATATCGTACCAAAATTTTGATTTCTTTGCCAGCCAGCCCTATAGTAGAAACGCACGGTCAAGCCAAACAGTTCAATGCAGTCCAGGTGGAATGACGTTTGTCTAGGCATGAAACGTCATAATGACGTCTAACTCGTCATACACGTAAACTAAGTAGAGTCTAATGTAGTAGCCGAAATATATTGTATTTTGAAGAAATGTATAATCTAGATAAGACCAACAAGGATACAGTAACCGTATAATTAGTTACTTACTTAGTGGGGTTTTAGTGCACACAACAGTAAAGTTATCAGTGCCCATAACCGTATAATGTTTTGTCATAAAGTTTAACATTACTATTGACTTTACGATTACTGCAATTAAGCGCAGAAAACGATTACGCTTTACGATTCTGATTGGGAACAAAACAACTTGTCATCCTCGCCAAAGCCTTAATATGATAGTGATGATGATGGCGACTGTGTAAACATGCCTACGTTTAGATTATCGTCGCGTCTCATTGCAATGCACAATAATGAGTTTTGCAAGAAATTAGCCGACAAAACTGACACTGATTGTTTCCCTTCACCGTCAACAAAACACTCAAAACTGATGCATGCATAATCTCTTCGGTGACGTCATTGAATCAATGCTCGGATAATTTGAAATATTTACAACCTTATCTAATCACAGAGCATGAGCGCGTGGAACAGCACGTACGCCGCACGCGAGCCACCCACAGCTAATTGCAACCGCTCAACCATTTATTTAAAACTCTATATTTTAATCGTAATTGAATAATGAAATAAGCTGAGCACGCTATGTTTATTAATTTGTTTTTGCTCACCGATGCAAAGTGCGATAACAAATAAAAGTATAACGATAAAGTTCAGATGTAATTATATCATAATAAAACTGTAACGCAGTTAAAGTCTATGATTTACTCGATAGCGGAATATATCATCAGGAAAATATAATTCGTTCCCACTCGAACACTGAAGTTAAGCAACATCGGGCGTGGTCAGGGGTTGAGTGGGTCGCCGCTCTGCCCTGAAACACACGTATATCGCTGGCTAAAGCAGACTAGGGTTCGTAAGCTTGTGTGACAGCTTCGTTCTCCTTGGCGCCGTCTGCTCGGCAGTCCGGGTTAGTGGATGAACCTATATGACTGTCAAAAGTTACACCGTCCTTTCGGATGGGACGTAAAGCCGTTGGTCCCCTTGGTACTTTTCGGTAGGAGTAGGCTATGTGCCGGTACCGGGTTCGTCCCCTCCTCCCTTCTCTATTAAATTTGCACTAGTGGGCTACATTGCCTGTTGCAAATAGAGACATAAATAAATACTAGTTATAGATAACAACTTTTGTGATACGTTATTACAAATTATTGTTGACACTTGGCAGTATTGTTTATAAGACAAATCTATGTAGATAAATAGCAAAACTGTATTTATCATATTAATATTTGTAATCTGTTTTTATCATTATTATTGTTGTTTAAAAGGCTGAAAAACCTATTTGCCAAATACCCTTACGAAAATCATAGTCTTGTGATAAGAAGAAGGGTCGAACTAAATAACTGTTAAAATAACTGTTAAAACTAATAAAACTTATCAGAAACTGAAATATAAATAATAAAATGGTTTGAAAGGTTTAAGTTCACTTTGTTGTGAACCAAAGCATTTTATTACATGACCGAGCCTTCAATAAATTAATAATTAGAAAGTATCAAAAGAAAGCACTCTCTGTTCAAATCTGGCGACTATAGTGTTTACCTACTTTCGCCGTGTTCTGAACCAAAACACGGCCGTGCACTCGATCTGCGTGGACGTTGTAAATAATACGAGTGTACTTAGGTGAATCGTTGTAATTGTCTCAAGATGGAGTAGCCGGAGAAATAACAGCGCTCGCATCGCAGTCGATAAGACTAATCTGTTTGAATAGCTGGTGTCGACACGCGGCAGTTAGCTGATCACGACATCGTAAAGTAATCTAGAGTTTAGAAACTGTTTCGTACTGAAACAACCAAACATTGTGTAGTCGAAATGTGACGGTGAAAGCTCCAGTTTTGAGAGTGCTTTATACTCTGCCATACAGCAGTTATTTTTTATTTTTTTTTATCTTCTTTACAATTCGTATGTGATTTTGTTTTACATTTTTTGTTCTAATTTTGAAGTGTTTGTACAAACTTCAAATTTGGAAACACTATATTAAATTGAAAAAAATTAAACTGGCATACGCACCCAATATGTAAAACACATTTTGTAAACGCTACGAAGCTTTCATGTTACAATGGAGAGCATAACATTCTGGATCATTGAGCGTCTAGAAACATGACACAGGTATTCTGAATTTAAAAACGTGGTGTTTTTATAAAAGTTGAGAGTATATTGTTTTATAGCAAGCACAACCTCATCTACTTTAAATAGGATAATCGACAATGAATAACTTATTCTTTATAGCTCTTCTGAGTTTGCCTTTCTCGCTAACTTTCAAACACAGGTAGCCTCTACCAAGCAGCACATAACGCATGTTTAGTCTATACCGCAAACAATGTTGCATACAACGTTCACAAATAACTAAACCATCACATTTGTCAAGATTCTAAACGGAAAGATGACACGAGTTAATGACGACATAAGGTTGCAAGGAATTACTCGATTCTCTATAACGGGAGGTGTATGCAGGCTGGGTGCACGAATAAAAATATGCTGGTTGCCACTTCTGCGTTAATGTCGCATAACGCGCCTGGAAACATCAAACAAAGTTTTACCGTTGCCGTGTGTGTGTGTGCACGGTTGGGCATCCTTACAAAACAAGTCAAAATGTGTTACAATCATTGGATAAAATCCTAGAGAAGAGTACAGCAGTAAAGTATAGACAATATACAGTTGTTTAAATGTGTGGAGAGCTGTAATAGTGTATGTTGTTATGTGAATATACTAGTGTTATATTGTTTGATAACGACTGCTCTAAAGTAGTTAAAATTAGGGCCGGACAAAGAAATCGATATTTCGATACGATTATCGATACGTGGCAATATTTAATATTAATATTTCAACTTATCACCAAAATACCTAATCAAAATTTTGTTGAAAAAACTTAAAACTAGGAAAGGATTTTGGTGAATCATCCTCCACCACAACACCCCTTGTCCTCCGCGTCATCCCTTACGTCCTCCCTTCGTCTCTATTAGCCAAGTGCATAAATATGAGACGTTAAGCAATATCCACAATAACCACCAAAGGTGCCGGGTAGCACATGGTAAATTATTCGCCTTGACTTTTAGGCCTAAGTATGGTGGAGGTGCCGGATCATTAAACGCGAGTGAATGCAAAAATCGTTATAATTTCGATTCATTTACAACTCTTTTCATAACATCACATTTTAAACAGCAGGCCTACTTTTTTAATACAATTGTTTAATTAATAATATTTAATGAAATTGTTTAATTTATTTATTTATTTTTAATAATTTAAAAACATTAGAAAGTTTAGAATTTTTTGCCCAAATAATTGTGTGTGATATCGATAATTTTATTATATGCCATCCAGCGGCCAGCCCTAGTTAAAATATATTTTTTTCTAATTTAGTGGAAATCAATCTAGAAACTTCGAAATTCAACTCGGCGGATGATTCCCATAGTAAATTACACCTACGGACGGGAGTGCTTCCCGATTAATTAAATTGATATTTATATTTTAAGGATTAATAAAATATGTTATAACAGTGAATCTCTAATGATGTATATTTATTAAAATGATATAAAATGTAGGTCTCGTCAAACAAAACACTGTTGTGTTGGTCATTCTCCGCTCGTCGATGGTTTCCGCGCCTTTATGGTTGGCTAAGTCTGCTTTAAATTTTGAAAATCAGTTATGTGACTGAGTAGGTAGACTCTAAAAACATTTTTTTAAATGCGTGCTGTTTGTTTCTTCTTTTTCTATTCGTTGCACTTTTTCTATTCGTTTCTCCAATTCTAATGGTTTCACATTCTATTCGTTGGTTCGAGATCCCACAGGAGAAGATCCAGCAGTATAAGTGTGTCTCAAGAGTATAGCGGTCACCCACTATCCCTCTGAACACGCCCGATGTTGCTTATCTTCGATGTTCGAGTGGGAACCGGCTAAGCGACCACGGCTAAACCACTGGCTATACAAGTACCACTTGATTAAATTTGTTTTCGTGTTGGTTTTGGCTTTGGGCACACACACACGTCAGTAGAGCTATGTTAGTACAGAGTGCAGTGAGTGCACTTACCGTGCATGTAGGGCGGCGGTGGCGGCTCCTGCGACTGCTGCGGGTGGAGGTGGTGATGATGCGGTGGCGGCGGTGGCGGCGGCGGTGGCGGCTGCACGTTGGGTGGCGCGGTGAACGCGCTGCTACACCCGTGGCGGCGGCCCAGCGGCGAGAGGGGCCCGCCGGGGGGCTGCATGTTGGACAGCGCCCCCAGCGGGGTGTACGACTTGAGGGGCTGCGTCGGGGGCTCGGGGGGCTGGAACAACGAGAGGGGCGGTGTAAGTCTCGCATTCCTGGGCGGCGCGGGAGGAATTCTACCCCCTCCCCCACAACACGAACTAGTGTCGCACTTGCGGGCGTTGAAATAAATGACCCCGTAAATAATTTAGCCACGAAGATGCTACGTACAGCTAGGAAAACAAAGGTGAACTCCGAACAACAACAACAACAACAACAACAACAACACTCTCCCTCGACCGCAAGGGATCACTTTCAACAAAATGTTACGCAAACAATCAATGTATGTATATCCCAATAATTGATTTGCACACGCGGACAATACATGAGTATAGCACAATAACATACAAACAAAGAGATAACAAATAATTTCAAACACGAACCATCATTTGTGTGATTCTTGTTCATCACGCAAGTTAAACGTATCATACTTTAGCAAGATACTAATATTAACGATGAGCCGTATGGATGAACACGTCACTAGACATCAATGCACAAGCAAGGATTATGTTGTTTTTTTTTATTTGGATTAAGGACGCGCCAACCGTTAGGTCATAATGCTCTGGAACTATGGTAGCTGGAACTATGGATCACTACAACGATCACGGCTACAGGGACTGGCGTCTTTAGAATCTTTAGTGAGATGTTTGATTCGTTGGCCATACAAAGTAAATGAGGTTGATGTTAGGCAGGTGCGTACATTTCTTCATCGAATAATGGTTGATGTGTACTCCACGACTAAATACCAATAAACATTCTAAATTGCGACAAAAAAATGTCAAGGTATATAACATGGCTTCAAAAATTGTGGAAAAGAAAAGTCGACGTGTTTATACTTTAAACGTCGAAGAATTCGACCTTTCGGACGTGCTCACGCGACGATTAGTTTAAAAAGGCGTAGAACAAATAAATAAATAGATAAATAAATCGTATTTAGAGTCTACCCACACAGTCATAATATAACTGATTTTCAGTGGGGGACAGTAAACCAAAGCGACCGAGCCAACCCTGTAGGACCCGACGCAATCGACGAGCGAGCGATAACCAACCAAAGATCGATGTGTTTTTAAAAGGAAACATTGCAATCAGTGGTATGGACAGTGCGAACAGACGCGGATCAACGCCAGAATCAACAAGGCCGATTCAGAACAAATTTGAATTTATTATCATGCCTCGTTGCTAGGACGGCTCCAAAGTCACCGTTTACAAATTCCTAAGCCTTCTGCCTATAGCGGGAATCGAACCCTGGACCTTCTGCATTGGAAGCAGAGACGCTAACCACAAGACTAACGAGCCACACACATAGCGCATAGCGCAGGTGGCTGAATGCTTTTTCTTGTAGGTATTTAATCAAATCATTTTCTTCACGGATTTTGGGATCGTTATTTACTATTAAACAATTAACATGTTTAAGTTAATCGACCGTTAAATGGTATAGATCAACATTCGCGGCAAACTACATAGTAGCACATAATCTTTAATCTTTTGGAAACTGAATAGTCTGGACGAGAGATTATTTCCATATTTTGTCTCCACATTTTTTTATTAAGTAACCGCTGGCTGTCTACGCCTTTAACTAAGTTCTAATGTATTATAACCCCTTTGTTCACAACCGTGTATAACACGAATAATACGATTCATAAACTCTTCCTAATCTCCATGTTTATTCCTCTAGACTTAAGAAGCGGCTTCTTATTTTGTTGGAATGTCTTCCTAGGTTATGTAATCATCTTACAGCAGCCGTGCGCGGTGGCGGTGGCGCGGAGTATAACCCTGTTAAACTTGGAAGTCGTACAGCAACGAAGTGACGCAAGCTAAACTATATGCACTTTATCAGACACAAAACTTGTAACTTGTGATGAAAAAAGTTCGTTTATAGAGATTGTTTTTACACGTGGAAACAAGTCAGCGAAGAGAAGTAATATTAACACCACTTTATAAGATATAAACGTCCGATTTCAAGTTATATAAGAAAACAAATCGTTATAAACGACTTATTAATTTTCGAATATCGACCAATCGAACTCACCACATCATCACAAATATAATCTCATTCACTCATTTACACATTCATTTTATATTATTCGACAGTATAAAATACAACAATGACCCACAAATATATAAAAATTACGAATCATTTATACTAGTTGGACCTTGTCAACCAACGTAAATAATGTTGTTTTTAGCTACAACGTGCTTCAGAGAAACTGTTTGTCCCCTGAATTCCTCACTTCGTATTTTATGTATTTAAACTAGAAACGCTAAAGTCCCCGCGTTGAGGATGAGTTTTTTAAATTGTTATAGTTTGCGTGGAATCTTTACTTTGGAGGCTTTTGTTATTTTTGCTGCCCAGTCATGTAGTGATTGTTGTCAAGTGTTCTATTGTGACTGTGGTCAATTTGTTATTATTACCGTAAAAACTGTATATTAAGCTTTATTTTAGGATTCGCAATCTTTTGTCAACTTTTTCTTCAAAGTACTTTATCACATAACTAATGTTCATGATATATGAAGTGAGCCCCACCGTTTTCAGAATTGCCCAAAATGGCCGAAATATCGCATATCAAAAATTTTATTAAAACTTATTTATGAATCCGCTAACTTTCACTTTCTTTGAAAAGGTACTAATCACATAACCTATGTCCATGTATATATGAACGTTGTAGCCCCACCCGTTTGGTCAGAATCGGCCCAAATGTCACGAAAATATCGCACTAAAAATCGAAAAAAATCGTAAAAGTACGATATTCCTGGGAATATTTCTACGATTGTACCCAAAAACACTACACCTCTAAGTTCAGAGATTTCGAAGGTCCCCTCCAATTTTCATTAAGATCGGATATGCCGTTTGCCTGGTAGAGAGTTAACAAACAGACAGAAAAACAAACAAACAAAAAAAACAAAAAAAAACACCCGAGCTAAATTTTTTGGGGGTCAGTGAAATTGAAGTCTTCGCTTCGCTCATCCAATAATTATGTGTACCGTAAATATTTGTAAATTGTAATACATATTTTGCATCGTGTATTTTATTTAGTAATGCATTATGTAGGCCTAGTATTAGTACATCTTATATGTGTACCATGTCAATGTACTAAATAATTGAACGCTGTCTCTAAGAAATACTGATTGGATTCAATTCGTTGCAAGTTCATCTCGAGCTGTTCCGTGTGTTATCTACGAATACGCCCAATCATCTTCATTCCTACATCTTCTGATGCTTTATTCAATTACTTTCTGAATAAAATCTGTTGATCATATTCGAAATAGTCTCCCATGCTCGATCTATTCATCCGATATGTACGCCATACATAAATCCACTCCCTCGTATCCGAGTTCGAACAATATTGTAACTAGATTAGAGAAATGCGAAATTCAGTTGGAAGGCCATCGGTTCAAATCCATTTACCGGAGTCTACGTTTTATTTAGAACAAATTTACCACTGTCAAAAAGTGGATGCCTGAATTGTTGTGTATTAATAATTATTCCAATATATCGCCATGAATAAAATTCACAATCACATTGCTGTTATTATTGGTGTAGGCATCATCTATTTATTACAAAATGTCTGCATAACACGTAATTGTAATACATATTAATGCAGTACTGTTTCAATCTATTCACATCTAGAATGCACACTCACAATCCATAGCTAGAGATGTGCAGAAATGTTTTTTTAAAGTTTGAAAATTCGCGCCTTAAAAATAAAAATTCGCGATTTGTTGCGATTTACCAAAAAACACAATTTTCTCATGCACAACTTTTAAAAAAAATCCAAGTTTCAGGATAATTTGATTGATTTTAATGATTTAAGAGAAAAACAAGCTCATGAGAGTGAAGTTCAGAATCAGTTTTAATTTTAAGCTCAATTTCAGCCTTCAGTTTTCAAAGTTTCCGACAGTTTTTACCAAGATTAATTTTGTCTACCCGGCACCTCCACCAAATTTACGAAATTATGCATTTTTTTATGTAATATCTTTTGATATGGATATGAAGTATTTTGAGCTTACTCTCGTTCAAACGATTATTACGACCTCACAATCGCGTTTTATGACCCGGCACCTCCACCATATGTTCCAGCCAGTATAAATTTAATTTCGACTTCGACCCGGCACCTCCACCAAAACTTTAATTTTTTTTTTTTTTTTCGTGGCCAAATTCGCATTTAAGGACATAATTGCAAATTTCGCCACTAGTTCGCGGTATCAACTAAAATTTCGTGAAAATTCGCGAATTGGAAATTGTACCATTCTATCACAATTCATGAGATTCATGTGCAAACTGAATTATGAAGGGATTATTGCAACTTTAAAAAAATTCACGAATTTCGTTTTTGCCATTTTTGCACATCTCTATCCATAGCTTAAGGGTAAAACACCCGACCATCACTTAAAAGACCTGGGTTCGATACCCGGCGGGGAACAACAAATTTACTTTGAGCACCGTAGAAAGGAGATTAACTTTTTTAAAATAAATTATTTGTTTTTTTAACACCCTACTTCATACAAAATATTCAAACACGACACCTTCTACGAATAATTACAGTACAGAGTTTAATTACAGTCTAAGAAAATCAATGGTAAAATCTAAGCAAAGAGAGTCTTTGGGAGCGGACTTTCATAACTATAGAATGCAGTACTTTCGTACTTTTCGGATTACATTAAGGGAAACCTACATTTCCTTGTTCTGTTTTCACACTCGGACAGATAACTATACTTATTTCTCGTGCATAGCCCTTCTTTCCATTTGTCAAAGATTTTTTCGTGCGAGTCCTCAAAGTCCATACAAAAAAGAAATTTTTGGGCGAAAAATGCAGTGTGACCAAACGAGGCCAAAATATTGGCATCACCTTTCTGAGTATGCACAACAAATTTAACTTGAGTTCGAAAAGTACGAACGCACATTTTCGTCGCGAATCGTAGTTTGAGATTTCGCACTTCGTCCAGTTGTACGTACATTATGCTGTTAAACCTCTTCACGTGCGTTACATGCAGTGCATGCTGGATGATTAATCGTTCTATCAGTACGCGCAACCGGGGTTATTATAAACGAGCAAGACGTCACTGCACGTCACAACAAGTATAAAATTACATATTTCCTGGGTACTTGCCAAACTAAGTATACACACTCCCTAATATCCAATGAGTTGCATGGGTACTACCATTATGATGCGAGGCTTACACTGCAAACACCATCAATTATAATAATTTGTCTTCGCGCTCTGTGGCTTATCCAACTCGCGCGATAGATTTATGTCGGGGATCAACCTCTCAGGTTAATACACACAAGAGCCGACTAATCAACGCAAATTTCTCGTGAAGAAGACTCTCAATTTCTCGGCGAGGATAATTTGATAAGAGCAAGTGTTGATGCGCGATTCTGTGTTCTATGCGCCACTCACTCGCTCACTCACTCTGCCTGGCAAGGACTTAACCCTGTAATTACTCTGGGCTCTCTATGTACTTAGTTTCTCGACATAAAGACACTGCAGACGTGTACTTCAATGTATAGATGTTGTTTGTTGGTGGAGAATAGTGTGCGCGGTTTCGTAAAGTGTGCATGCAAAGTGTTGAGCTAGGATTTGCCTTGATAAAACGAAACAAGAATGGTATTTAAATATTAATTGTTTCTATGCAAATCTTTCCATTATAAGTTTCAATTAGTAGTTTCAAGGTAAGTACGTCGATTTGTTCCGGCCATTCGCACAAAAACATCAATGCTGATGAAATCCAGAGACCAATTTACAAATTATCAGTGTATTTTTATTTGTAATATCAAAATCTGTATCAATTTGATTTGACAAGCATTATTATACTGCAATTATTGTGGGACCATGGTCCTGTTGCCAATAACTATTGAACAATAATAATCGAATGAAAAATGCATGTGTGTTTGCTGTATCCTCACTCAGTTACAAAAACTGATTTAATTGAGGTAATTTTTAAATTTTTAAATTCCACAATGTTCGTCAGGTGAAAATATAAAATACAGTGCCTTAGGTACACTTTATTAGTCTGCAAAAACGTCCCTCCGTTTGTTAACGGCACAACATTGTTCGTAAGTTCTTGTTCCATTTCATTTACTCTTTTTTGTTCTAGAAATTGAGGAATTAAATAAGAAATGCATAATCATGAGTTAGCAAATATGTGATGTCTACTTTAGCACCTATCGAACAGAAATAAACTTTCTTTTAAGGCTTACGGCACCCTCGCTAGTCTGACCTGCGGACTTGTTTTTGTACGGTAACAGCACACCTTTCTTTTTGCTGAAAAAACATACTAATATTTCTAAACCAATTAATCAATATCGAGTTACAAATTAGTGAAACCTCAATAATTTACTCGAATATCGTGAACTTCGTCCGTTTATTCCAACTGTCTAAAACTCTTTGAAGCAAATTTCCTTATCCCACTGTTAAAAAAACTTCGCAAATTAAAACTTACGTTTAGATATCTGCATCTAATATTTCGCCTTGAGGATTCTAGGGTGTTCTGTGCAACCGAGTGTAGATATCCATTAAATATGATAATGATAGGGACTAAGTATAACCATCAACTATAGAAAACATTAGTAACCTGAGCGTGAGTACTTTCACGCTATTGCCTCAGCAATCATCAAGTTACCACTTACGTAAGACGACATTGCCAACACTTGTTTTACGTTTTGTTTTCTTGCAAATATATGGCGTGGCATTTAATCCATTAACATTCAATTCAAACGGTTTTTTATTTAAAAAAAAAAACGAACAAAGTTGGGATTGTGTTACGGAAATAAAACTAGGTTGTGACTAATGCTACCACCAAGAAACATCAATTGAATATCAATATAATATAAAACTCCATTATCAATTAATAATAATTTTTCGTGGGAAACCATGCCCAGGGTGCAATGCATGCATGCCCTCTTCAGGTGTCTAACTAGGAATATTGGACTTAAGACCAAATACCAAATTCCAAATCCAATAATGTCAACCTAATAACTCCATTTACTCAACTCAAACTAACTCAAAGACACGCAGTATTTCTAGGACCTTAACTATTTCATTCTCTTCCATTATCAGTCAGAACCTCTGTATTAAATAGCTGTTTCAAAAGTTATGTAACAAAATGTCTGTTTAACTGTTCTCAACAATATATAGAAGGTATCATTAATAACCTGATAACAAAAAACAAGTATCGTAATGCTCCACTCATCTCAATAGGCTAAATCATACGCATATTGTCATATTGTGTTATCCAACACTACAGTGTATATTATTCTTTAGTATTTTTTTGTGTTTATTTTCTATAACTAGATAAGGTAGTAATATTAAAGTCGTTTCGCGCCTGCTAACATAAATATAACCAGTTCATATCGTAAATTTTATTTTTTAAAGAGCTGAAAATACCATCTGCTCAGCCTACTAAATGCTAACTAGTACTTATCTCGACCTAGGTAGTTATATTGATAATTCTTCTTTTGTTTATTTTACAAATTAATCTGTTTCCTTGAAACAAATCGTTATTAACAAATTAATGTTATTCCTTTAATTTTTAACGCTTTTCTATTATCGTTATCTAAATGTAAACCATATTATAAAACATGTGTTTATAACTATATCAAATAATTTATATTCATACCTCTTACGCTAGTGACATTATACTATATAGCAGTACAATACACCTCTGGGAAACTGCTCTCGGTCAAACTCTGTTTTTGAGAGCAGTCGACCTTTACTCTCTTGACTGTCGCAATAATTAACATGCTATGTAATGACTTAATTTTAATAAATAAATAAATAAATAAATAAATAAATAAATAAATAAATAAATAAGTGAAATAACGACTGAGGAAAACCTCGGGAAAAACCTTCAGTCAGGATTGCCGGTCTCTACGGGATTTAATCTCGAAACCTCCCGAATCAGAGTCGATTAACAATTGATAAATATTGAATGTTATCAATACATAAAGCTATATTAAATACCTCACAACGAGGAACATTAGCGCCTAGAACTCCACACAGTAGAGCAGGTTTCCACCCTCATCGAGGGGATAAACCGTGCAGCCGTGTCCCTGGGGTGCACCCTATAGCGTAGGAAGGAGGATGGAGCGGCCTATCACACCCCGACAATACCCACTTAGGGGATGGATGGACGTAGACCCTAGTGTCGATCAATCAATATTGAATGCGTCAAACTAAATACATGTATAGTGTAGTGTATTTATGTTCATAGTAGGCCTATCCTCTTGCACTCTCGTGCATTGAAAGACACACCCAGAGTTACCAACAAAAAAGAGTCATTTTCCTTGAATTCCTAGACTATTGAATCATATTTCCATGACTATTTTGATTGGTGGTAGTGCTTCAAAATATATTTACATATTGTTGAAATGAATTGCGAATAAATCGAATGCAACGATTAAGTCGTAGTAAACGTAATGCCTACAATTTATGTATTATTTGTATTATACTTAGGGCCAGGCTAATCAAACAAAAATGTTGTTTCTTACTATACGGCCTAATTCACGCTTTGGCCACACCCATGGGTGTTTTCTATTTTTCGAATACCGATTATAGTTGGTAACACTGGACCTGTTTACTTCCCCGACATACTCTAAATTTAATTCGTTTTCCCGCCTTTTCCTGGCCAGTTTTCATTACCCTTACTTTCCAGGTAATAGGAAAACCTGCATGTCTGACAATAATATATTCACATGAATTTCTGCATCTTGTATACCTGAGTAGCATGCGTGTTTCGACTTATGATATCGGGTTACACTGTCATGTTATGTGCGATGTTTTTCTCAACTACTAGAATATCGGGATTTATTTTTAATCCGACCTTGATCAGGTAATAAAACGGATACTTTCAGAGTCGTCTTTGCAATGAAGAGAATAATAAATTAAATAATATATTACTTTCCTCACTGAAAACCAGTTCTTGCAATCAAGTGGATATGTGTGTATATTATAGTATGTACTAAACTAGATTTAATTCAAATTTCAAAGTGATTTGTATTTTAATACTGTTGATTCAGGAAATTGAACTAGCGCGATTTTTCTTGAGGTTGTTACTTATAACTAAAGTGCGTGGAGGCGCGTTATTGATGGTAACTTAGAAAATGTAAAAACATATTCAAATAAAATAAGACAATGATTAAAATTAAATCTTTAAATCATTGTAAAAAAAAAATGCGCATATGATTAATAGTGCCTGTAGATATATTGGTAATATCGGCGCACAAGTAGGACTTCAACACTCGTCAGCATGTATTGACAGAATGCACAACCTAGTTAATTAAGTTTCTGCCAGCGATATCTTGCAATTGCAGGGGTAAAGTACGTGCAAAGCGTTGTTAAATTTACATTAAGAACCCCACATAAAACGTGGCATTTTGTAACTATTTTTTAGTCCCACAAATATATGAATAGAAAGGAGGGGAAACCCGGTAGCCTACTCCTTTCGAAAACTACCATGGGGGACCATCGGCTTTCCGTCCCATCCGAAAGGACGTTGTAACCTTGACAGTCATATAGGTTCCTCCACTAACCCGGACTGCCGAGGAGATGTCGAGGAGAACGAAGCCGTTATACTAGCTCTCGAACCCTCCAGCTGCTCTAAACAGTGGTATGAGTGTGTTCACCTACTCTCTCCCTGACCACGCCCGAGGTTACTTAACTTCGGTGTTCGAGTGGGAACCGGCTAAGCGACCGCGGCCTAATCACTGGCTATAATCAGTCTCATAAGTTGTAACCAAGTGTGTACACAAACAATAAGTAGGCCTACACATGTTTGTGTTAAATTCTTGTATACGTGACTGAACACTGACAAGGTAACCGAAGCTGTCGACTAGACTAGAGCAAGGAAGACCTAATTATCACGTGAGGGTACATCCACTCTCCCCCTGACCACGCCCGGGGTTGCTTAACTTCGGTGTTCGAGTGGGAACCGGCTAAGCGACCGCGGCTAAACCGCTGGCTAATCAGTCTCATAAGTTGTAACCAAGTGTATAAACAATAAGGAGGCCTACACATGTTTGTGAACAGTTCTTGTATGCGTGACTGAACCCTGACAAGGTAACCGAAGCTGTCGACTGGACTAGAGCAAGGAAGAAGACCTGTTTATCACGTGTCGCTCGGAGACATATCGGGGCACGTCAACATGGAATGTGAATACACTATCAGTGCTTCGATCATATACATCCTCGTTCTATAAAGATACGTGCGTGAAGAAGTTTCCGTGTGTCTTAATTTCTTTTTCGAGCTTTTTTGAAACAATCTTTCACATTCTGTGTTTCTTTCCTTCTGCTCTGCCACTCGGCGCTATTCCTAAACTACTGTGTAACAGATAGGACGTCTGGGCGAGTATCCATCATCCACGTCGTCTCAACGAGGGAATGCTGCCTGGCGTCGCGAGCAACAGCCGAGAATGCGAGGGCTACAATCATATCGTGTATGTTCTTATACAACACTGGTAAACGGTCTTGTAAACGAAGAGATAATTAACAGATTGGCCGTTGAGAAGGGGGCGATTGGCGACTGATGTTGATTTTTGTCGTAGTTGGAGATGCTTTATTATGCAGATTGCGGTTGGAAATTTGGGACGATAAGTGAGAATAAACATTAGATAAAATGTGGCTTTATTGCATTATGAATTAACTAAATAATACAATAAAAAACAATAAATACCATGCCGTAGGTATCGATATTTATTTTAATGTCAGTCTTGTATTTGTTCGCACATTACGTTTTGAATCAAAACGAGCGTTGGAGTCAGCTGACGATGGAGAAAAACGGAAATTGGTAAAACTGAAAAGTAGTTGCAGCGCGTAGACTGCTCCTGTCGAAACTACGAAGGGCCGGAGCAGTTTCTAACAGAACACTTTATTTTATTGTTCGGCTGATCGTTCTGTCGCGGTTATGTTTTATTTGCCTACGATTAAAAACCTATGGTGTTTTCTTCATCACGATTTGAAATACTAATTATGATCGATGATTTTTTTTTTAAATTTTCTTTCACATTCCTATGTGATATTATAATAAATACATGCACATGTATTTCAATATAACGAACAAACATAAGCTGTTATACTGTAACAAACATATGGGTTCCTTCTGCACCCATCTGAGGTTGCACTCGGCCATGCCAAGCCGACCGAGTGACGAGAGTAACCTCGAACCCAATCCATCTGACCCAGTTAGTTCCTATGATCGAATTATGATTGATCGATTGATTCATATCTGACATAACGCATCGTTGATGAGCCGGAGCTAATCATAATAAATTAATAGTAAGGATGGTCGACGTTTCACTTGTCAAAGCATGGGCCGAATGTTTGGAGAAGAGTTTACAAAACTTACGTAATCCAACTGACTGAATGACTTTTATATTGCATGTTAATACTTAATACTCAACAATGCGTTATTAAAGTTTGATATACAAAATTATATTCCTTGAGGCTTAGCGTACTCTTTAACACTTTACTTGATTTGTTAATGAATGAATTTTTTATTTTTTTAAATATGTGTTTGTGTATTTGTTAATATTTTATTCGGGCACTAATAACCTTAGTGTTGTGTGCCCTTAAACCCTAATAACTAACTAACTAATATTTTATAGTAACTGTTATGTATTATGTGTAAGCGTGTACTATGTAACCTACGTATCAGTGATCACCACCCTTTTGGCAGTTAGTAAATAGCGGTTTGCTCGGCCAAGAAGCATCATATGTATATACAATTGTGCAAACTTGTCAATAAAGCATACATGGACGTTCTTACAGTCATAGATTTTCAAAATTTTGTCTTGATCAGCCAGAAAAAATTCACGAATATAGTGAATTTTGGACTTTTTAACAAAATTGAAATTCGTGAAA
Source organism: Sweltsa coloradensis (assembly GCA_024449915.1). Lineage (NCBI taxonomy): Eukaryota > Metazoa > Arthropoda > Insecta > Plecoptera > Chloroperlidae > Sweltsa > Sweltsa coloradensis. Next base: position 696,020 of record JAMZAV010000243.1, on the reverse strand, counting down.
TCTAATTTATTCTTTATAAATTATTTCAAAACAAATTTTAGGAATGTGTTACTATAGAAACCTTTATTTCCACTTTCTTGAGATATGTTCAAAATTTCTAACTACTGTGATGTCATTCAGCCGAGCAAACAGAAAATTGCCTAAAAAGGGGTGGTGAACGCTCTTAAAGGGGGGAATTAAAAACTCCATGACTTATGCGGAATTCGAACCCAGATCCACTGGTTCCAAGAGTCGTGTATCAACGCCGCCCAACTGTACTATAATATTATATAGCCATGGCTGCCCCAGTTTCGATTCACGAACAACATGGCGGAATATTTAATTATCTCTTTGTTTGCTTTATTATTAAGACAGGTTGATGTGTTGTCTAGAAATATGATTAATTAACGAGAAAATTATTTCTGAAGGAAATATTATACTCTTCAATTCTGTCGAAATCTATCAAACTCAATCAAAAGTGAACGTAGGGCTTCGCACACTTAGTTTATGCAAGAGCTGATTAGGTACCATGAATTGGGCTTTATAGAAAGAAGTAGACAATGTTATTTTTTAGCTCGTAAGAAAGATACAGTTGGAATTTTTTCACAACGTTTCTAAATGCGCGATCTCAAAAGATAAAAACAAGGCCAATTCAGTAGACACTGATTCCTACACCGACTGGATCCGTTCCTTTCAGTTTGATGTAGGGGTGTGCGAATCCATGTTTTTCATTACGAATCCGAATCGAATCTTTCCGAAGATTCGCGAATCCGAAGCGAATCCGAATCTTTTTCAATGGAATTTTGCGTAGCCTATCGTAGTATTCCATACAAATTTGATACTTAAGCTATATAAATGTAATGTAATGTAAGATGTGCAAAAATGTTTTTTTTTAAGTTTGAAAATTCGCGTCTTAAAAATAAAAATTCGCGATCTTTCGTTATTTACCAAAAAACTAATTTGATAATGCACAACTTAAAAATCAGTTTTAATTTTAAGCTCAATTTCAGCCTTCAGTTTTGTAAGTTTCTGACAGTTTTTACCACCAGATTAATTTCGACTACCCGGCACCTCCACCAAAATTACGAAATTATGCATTTTTTGTGTAATGTCAATATTTTGATATGAAGTATTTTGAGCTTACTCGCGTACAAACGATTATTACGATCTCACAAATGCACTTTATGACCCGGCACCTCCACCATATGTACCAGCCAGGAGCCCAGGATTAATTTAATTTTGATTACCTACCCGGCACCTCCACCAAAACTTTGAAAAAAAGCTTTGTTTGGAATTTCGTGACCTTATTCGCGTTTAAAGACATAATTGCTGATTTCCTGATACACGCGAGAAAACGGCGTGTAAATAGCGGGAAATTCAAATTTTTGAATACTTTGAAAATTCGAATCTGCTAAAGTTGACTCGAATCCGAATCCGAATCCATCTTAGATTCTGATTCGAATTACGTGGATTCGCACAGCCCTAGTTTGATGTATTTGTTCTGGAAAAGAGACCGGTAACCAAGTATCCGAACCGAAACTCAAACACTCGCCGAAACTCTCCGAAGAGCAATTAATTTAATCACTCTTCAATTTTATATAAAGAGAGATAATTTACTTTCTAAAGAAACAGATAAAACTCTACACCAATTTGTTCCTAGACAAAAGCGGTTGATTCGCTTAGCCTTAGAGCGTTTTACGAGGTGAGGACTTACGTGGTAAGATTGCTCAAGTGCGCTCACGGCATCTGAAACGGAAAGTATCGCAGAGCGGGCGCGTTGCCTTGCCGTAGTTTGTGTCGGAGAAGAATGCCGCAGCCGAGAGATCGCAGCACTGTCGCCTCCGTTTAGGAAATAACGACACGTGGCAGCTCTTTAGAACAAACTATGTTCGACATTAAAACTTTTACCGAAAATTAAAATAACTTATTTTAATGAAAGCGAGAATTGCGACACATTGCGTAAATGTATGACCATCCAATCACTGGAATCAAGGTTGGTAGCAATTGTGCGGGAAATTTGAAATTAACCAAATAAACAAGCATTCCCTTTGATTTACTTTTTCTCCGTGATGGTAGAAACTTACTTCCGGGCATTATATATGGGGTCGCAGCCAACTGGTTACAATTTAAATTGGGTTTTGAATCGCAATTGACTGCAATAATTGCCTAGAGATAGATAATTTCCTAAACTGCCAACTGCAATCCCTGGTTGGAGTTTTATGGTACTGAGCATGCGCACATTCGTTTTATCTACTCACTTCCGATTTTAACCAAAAACTGTAGCCTGACAGCCAAATTGGTTACTTTTGGGTTCTTGTTATTTTTCAATGTTGGCGTGCATTCTTTTCTATTTCCGCTTCCTTAAAGTAATCTAAACTGACACCGCGTATAAGCACCGCGAGGCTGCATCACTTTGATTACCCGTTGCAAAGGAGAGAAAAAACAGGCCAGTTAGTTGATGCTCATGAGAAAGTAGTTCTGGCACAAGGCGTTACGTATTAATTAGCACGCAACGTAATGTATTCATTATTCGATTATACTCGTAGACGTAACTACTCTCATGGTGTTTGTGTTGGCGTAAAACGATGCTAGGAACAAATTGTAGTCGTTTTTGAGAACGGAGGCCAGTAATCTATCACAGAATACAATGACGTATGTGCAAGTACGTTGGTTTGTGTGGCTCATTGGTTTTGTGTGGCTCGTTGGTCTTGTGGTTAGCGTATCTGCTTCCAATGCAGATGGTCCAGGGTTCGAATCCCGCCAAAGCCAGAAATTTTTTAACTTCTGATTTGGACTTAAGTCCATCAATTCTTGTCTTAGGAGTTTGTAAACGGTGACTTTGGAGCCGTCCTAGCAACGAAGCACATAATAAATTTAGAGTTGTTCTGAATCGGGCTTGTTGATTCTGACGTTGATCTGCGGGTGTTCGCACTGTCCATACCACTGATTGCTATATTTCATATTAAAAATATCGATCTTTGGTTGGTTATCGCTCACTCGTCGATTGCGTCGGGGTCTACAGGGTTGGCTTGGTCGCTTTGATTTACTGTCCCCCACTGAAAATCAGTTATATAACTGAGTGGATAGACTCAAAATACAATTTATTTATTTATAAAACATGACGAGCTAAAAGGCAAGAAAACAACGCTAAGATTTACAAAGCTAAATCAGTTGTACAAAATGAGAGGACTGTCGACATACAGGTACATCCGTGACCCGACTTGCCGACTGTATAAACTATCAAGAGGCCGTCATATGCAATAAACTAATTAACCATATAAAAAATAATTGTGTGGAAATATGCAATTATCTTGTTATTTTCTTGGCAGAGACTTAAAAGGGCAACTACTAATCAACGATTGCCAACATTTGATAAGTTACATAAATCAATAAAAAATGTAAAAACTTTTTGAAAAACGTTGAAGAATATACAGTTACTGCTTATTCACAATATTAACTGCACCTATATCAGAGCAATTAAAATTTAACGAATAAAAATTTAGCAGTCATTCTATTCTGATAATATTCGATTTACGTCGAGCCTTTATGGATCTCAAGAAGAGAACTCGATTTCGAACATTTTATTGATTTGATGTATTATTAAATCACAATATCACTACCAAAATGGTTGTGTTTTAATGCATTGTTGTTGTAATATTACTATTTTAAATATTTGGATGAGCGTAGCGAGCGTAGCGAGCGAAGCGAAGATTCCATTTCACTACACTGGAGAAAAAAATCCGGAATGTTTTTTTTTTCTTTTTTTTTTTTTTTTTTTTTTGTATTTTTGTCTGTTTGTTAGCACGATTCCGGCTAAACCGATACTCCGATTGCGATGAAATTTTATGGAGGTCTTCGAAATCTCTGAACTTAGAACTGCCACGTTTTTGAGCACAATCGAAAAAAAATTTCTCATGAAAATCGCAATTTTACGATTTTTTTCGATTTTTTAACAATTTCTTCGACTTACAACACCTACATGCTTTGTCCGATTGTAATGATTTTTTCACAGAACCTTTATTTTATGAATTGATATATTCGTGTAAAATTTGAGCCTTATCAAAAAAATATTTTTTACGAAAATCGCAATTTTACGACTTTTTTCAATTTTTAAAATTTCTCCAGCTTATAACACCTACATGCTTTATCCGATTGTAATGATTTTTTTACAGAACCTTAATATTATGAATTAATATATTCGTGTAAAATTTGTGCGCAATCGAATAATTATTTCTTATGAAAATTTCAATATTACGATTTTTTCCTTTTTTAAAATTACATTTAATTAAAAAAAATTAAAATTTAAAGTTAATTTTTTATTAAATAAAATTTAATTTTTTATTAAATTAAATTTAATTTTAAAAATATCTTCAACTTAGTAATGATTTTTTCACAGAACAACAGTAAATCCGCATAACACATGGCAGCTCAATGCACCAATTACGCTCATCCAACAACGCGGCGGGACTTAAGCGTTTTCCTAGTTACTTAAATGTAGTTCATTGTTGTTTCTGCATCTATGTAATTAGATTTATTTAGTTGTCCTCCTTTGTAAATCAGTTTTTATAACTGAATAGGATAAACGTTAAATAAATAATAAAATAGGCCTAATAAAATAAAATAATAAAAATAAATTTATTTATCTCTGATAAAAAAACATCCACCCTGAAGTGTCAAGTTACTAAATCTAAACAATTTGAAATACACATTAATCAATTAAAAATAATACAAATATGAATAAAATCCTATGGAATAAGATTGTTGACATTAAATTATTAAAACTAAATAGGGTCTGTTTCATATATGGATTATGTTTAAAAAATAAATCAAGACCAGCATAAGGGTAGACACGTAATATCACTAACCACAGTTACACTTTTTCGCATGTTAAATTAATATTCACGAACGATACAATAAATAGTGGATGATATTAAAACATTGTCATTTGTCAACATTTCCAACACAATATAAATGGTTTGAGCGTTTCAAAAGAGGAAAATATAAATTTAAAAATATGCAAATAAAGTCTGTAAACAAAATTCTATTATTTTTGTTTCCCGGTTTCGCTAACTTATAAAGAGACTGATATTACAGTATTTTCGAAACGAATTAAAACTGTGCAAATAATCCGTTGACCGTTGTGGACATAACACCACGTCGCCTTAACGAAATGTTTACCCTAGTAAGTTATTTGAACTGGGCACATTGAACACATAAAACATTCAACCGTAGAGTTTATTCTCCCAGTGAATTTTTTCCAACCTCTCTGAAACGTTTTAGGTTTTTTGTTACTTCATAAATGGAGGTAGATTATCTAGCCGCCGAGAATAATATACTCATCACGAGAGCCTGTAATTAATTAATCATTACTGTGCTTAAATCATTAACGCGTGGTCACGTGAGCACGGTGATGGTGCTACCGTAAATCAACTGGCCGAGTGGATAGGAGCAGAGACTGGAGACGTCGGGGTGGGCGTGAGACGTGAGACGTGAGACGTGAGAAAGTGAGACGAGGGTCGCAAGGAGCAATGACAGAGCGCTTCTCAAGTAGGCTAAGCAATATAATTATCAGATGAATTTAGTTGTCCTCTTTTGTCAATGAGTTTTTTTAACTAAATAGGATATACGTTTTTTAATTTTTTTTTTATGTGCCAGATTATAGATAATCGAGAAAAAAATCAAATTGCATGTTAATTTTAAAATAAAAAGATTGTGCCATATTATATTTCCTGCGCTTACGCGGACAGCCATACCACCATTGAGTTTATACCACTAACGAACTGGTGGAAAAATAATTTTCAATTTCGCGATCATGGAGGCTGAAAGATTTCACACTATTTTTTACCAACAAAATGTAACGTTAACTTTTAAAACATTCTCACGTCCGTCGGCCGGTAGTAGATTTTACCAACATTATCAAATGATAAGTAAAGCCTTATTATATAAATAAAAAGATATAAAATTAATTCCCTACATTCCGTATGATAGCCGTATAATATGGGCACATTGGAGCGCCGCAGCCGAACAGATCACCCTAGTACACTCACATTCAGTCCCTAGATAAAAATATGAATTCTAAATAATGTAGTAAAGCCGCCTGAAAAGTTAGTGGAATGAAAGAGCGACTAAATAAAAGATCAGATTTTTTTCACGGGACATAACCTCAGAATCAACAATTATATTCAAAGTTCCAGAATCAATCCATTCTGAGGTTACGTCCAGTCCAAAATTTTCAAAAAAATAACCAGCTCTTTTTTAAAGTCCCTCTTTTATTCTACTAACTTTTCAGACGTCTTTACTGCACTCTTTAGAAATCATCGTTTTACAAGTTTTATTAGTTGCTCCCTATTTTGCCTTCTCCTACTAAAAGGTAAAGTACACTGTGGAAATAAACAAAGTGTGGTCTGAATCCTTCCTACGTCACAATTTCCGTAATATCCCTTTATTCCCATCCATTACAGACTGAACGTCTCGACCCCTTGCTAGAGATCATAATAACCCGGACACACAAATATGTGCAGAATCTATATTAACTGACTAAAGAAGAGAATACTGCTCACAAAAGAATATACCCACATGGCTGGAGAATGAGTGGGATTGTCAAAACCCAATGCGGAAAGAACTCGAGATCTGCCCCTTGTGTTATAAGACCCACCCGGTCATTCAACTATATATAATAAGAGGTGGACTTTTCTTTCGATTTATTCTGTTTATCAAAGAGAGAATCAGCAATCCAGACAGATCTTGGCTTTTTAATAACCTCTCGTTACTCAAGAATATTTCTTGAGGTTTCTTTTTGATATTCAATAGTAGTTTCTTCGTAGTCATTCGAGACGGTAAATAACTTTATTAAGATAAGGTATAAGGAGTTCGAATCGCCCACTCATCGAAAAATAAAAACAGTTATTATTGGTGTTTTTTTCCCTTTTGCAATATTGTAAAAATAGCTCCTTCTTGTGCATGTCTGACTCGAATAACTCAATTTTTTCATACCGTAAAAGGTCGTCTGGAAATTAACGGCAGTCATGGGAATACGGACAAGCGAGGTACGGGAGTAACCACAACAAGGAGCGATGATAATCCAAGAAGAATACATAAAAAAAACAATTATCGTGCGAAGATCTTGGTATCTTGTAAATTTGTGTTTTTGGTATTTCATAATGTGTTTTATTTTGTAATGAAACATCTATATTTGCTAAATAAATAAATACATAAATAAAAATTTGGGTGGAGGCGCCGGGTCACCTTATGAAAACATTCGCATTGAATGTTGTCGAATTCAATAATGGCGGAGGTGCCTGGTCGCGATTTTTCTAGCTTGCTGGGGTCCAGCTACTAAGTACTAACCCTTCACCACCGGGGTCATCAAAACCATTGCACATCATCCTGATTCCCAGGCAATGACCAAAAACACTTGTCAATCGGACGTCGTGTTCTGTTTTTATCGCGAGACGTGACACACGTACAGACGGACGGATATAAAAGTGAGTGATACTTATGGAGGCTTCGCTCCCCAATAATTAGAAAAGTAACTGATAGTTAATGGATAATTTGTACTTTATTCAGAAATTAAAAATGATGGCAAGTGGTAAATCTATAGTAATTTTGTCGGTGACGACACTAAAAGAAAACTACATGATAAAATAACTATATTATAGTATGTGCGCTATCATTGAACGTCCTCGAAACCAAACGCTGCGAGAACACGTAATAAGGTAAGTAACAATATTTCGGTGTGTTTCCTTAATAAATAGATAGATTAAATAAATTTTGTAGGTTGCCCGCTGAAGGGTAAACATCAGATTTAACCGTGTGAACCTCTTTAGGTGACTAACTAGGTATATTGCGGATAGGACAGTTGTGAATTGATGTCCGAGGGCTGTTTAAGAAGACTCAAAACTTTGCATTCGCATTAACGACTGAGGAGAACCTCGGAAATAAACTTCAGTCAGGATTGCCGGTCTTGACGGGATTTGAACCCGGGACCTCCCGAATCAGAGTCGAGCGCTTAGCGCCCGAGCCAACACTGTCAACTATATTATAGTATGTGCGCTAACAAATTGAACGTCCTCGAAACCAAACGCTGTGAGAACACGTAATAACGTAAGTAACAATATTTCGTGTTGTTTCCTGATTATAATAAGGAAGTATAATACTGTACGTTTATCTCGAAGAGTACGCCTAGCATTATGTAAACAATAATTCTAGTTATTATTCATAATACGGCGAGGTAACAGTAAACAACGATAATGACTCGTCAAATAGTATTGTGTGCGTTATTCATCAACAAGGATTGCGCAGGAATGTTGATAGAGAGCCAAGCATTTCGATCTGTGGCATTTCAACCTCGGCAAAAAACGGTATTTATTGAAAAAATAAACAAGCTCAAAAGATAGATGAGGTGTGTACTCATAAGTCACGATAGATCCGGCAAAAAGCCAATTGTACCGAAATTACAGCGTTTTACGGACCATTACCCGCCTATAAGTGTGCAAAACATCATTCATCAGCAACGATCAGCCACAAGTATTTCTTTCAGTTTCTCTTTCTACGCATTTCGTAAGGTACAGCGTCTGTTACAATACTTGAGAATAACAAAGAAATAAAGATCTTAGAACAAAATCCCGTAACATTCTACTTTGGAGATTATAATTCAAATTATATAAGAGATATATCAAGTACTTATATACAAAACATCAAACATTTGCCAAAAACATGCTGCAAAGTTCAACAAGTAGTAGTTACCAAACGGCTGGGCGAGATGGTTATCAGTATAACAAATAAGAAAGTCGGGAAGTTAGTTAGATACGATCAATGTAGTTGTAATTATGAAACTGAAATGAAGAAACAGTATATGATTTATATCCACACTCGGTTGCATCAAAGATTCATGGCTGAAACCCTTAGGCCCAATTTATGACTTTCAAGGTTTTCCAGATAGAAAAACGAATGTTCCAGGTCGCAAAGTATAGTCAGCTGTGACTGGGAAAAATAAAAGATACGTGACTGACTTTGCCCCAACACGTTATGATTGGCAATTGTACATTTAAATGGGTGTCCGGGCTGGAGCTTGTCCCTCATTTTTTTTTAAATTTTAGATTCGACTTCGTGAATTTTAGAATTTCTTCGGGAGAAATAAAAAAAAGGTCAGAAATATAGTTAACAATGTTTCTGAAATTTCGAAATTTATTTATTTTCCTGACTGTTCCTAGTTTTCCAGACTTGTAGACACCCTGACTGGGTTTGGAGCTGCTGACTGAACCTGTGCGTTCAAGTTGAGACAATGTGTGATCAGTACGAAAATATGCTAGGAATAAGTTATTTTAGACAGTCTGAATAAACCAGCAAAAATCGCGATAGAATTATGGATGTTCTACCAATTTCCAACTTAAAATCAATCGATTAATTTTTAAATGTGCGTATAGCACCCAACAGATTTTTCTTTAATCGCGATTAAGATGGAACATGTTGAAAGTTGAAACTATATGATATTGAGCGTTTTAAGTATATAGCTTTATAAAAAAATATATATATTACGTGTCTTCCAGTTAGAAACTGTAGATAACTTTGATGAAAAAATAAAATAAACTTCAAGAACTGATTACTAAATGAGGACAATAATTTATTGCAATTGACCGTATTAGTTTTAACAACCGCAATCTCCATATAGATAATAGTTATGTACTTATATAATCCTATTCCAGCACAGCCAGCGAGAAGTGAATACACGCCACTGTTCGCTGCACCTGCACCCTCATTGATTGTTGTCCGGTGCAGCTGCACCCACATTGATTGTTGCCCGGTGCAGCTGCACCCTCATTGATTGTTGCCCGGTGCAGATGCACCCACATTGACTGTGGCCCGGTGCAGATGCACCCACATTGACTGTGGCCGGTGCAGATGCACCCACATTGACTGTGGCCCGGTGCATCTGCACTCTTCGTGTACAATGGAGCGTGACAAAGCTGGTAGCAACTTCAATTATAATCGTACACATTCTGCCTCGAAACGCATGATCAGTGCTGGGTAAGTTCCCGCAAAAAAGGAACTTTTAATAGTAACAGTTCTTTTCTTCATACAAAAATGAACTTTTGAGTTGCTGAAATAACAATCAGATAAATTTTAGTACATAGGATTTAGGTCGCGGTTTAAGCCGCGTCGTCGCGAGCAAATATGACAAGTTCATCAATCGAGGTTACACCTCCTTAAAAATGATATGCCATTGTTTTTTATCAACTGATTTTCAAATTTATATCAGCTAAATCCGTTTTCAAATGAAGAGGCATGGTGGGTTTTGACATCTCTAAGAGCGAAACGAACTTCTAAAACTTGATTGAAAGTCCCCCAAAATGTGTAACTTTTGTGTTGAAAGTTCCTCTATTTAAAAGTGGAAAACGCGTTCCTTAAAAATTTCCCGTACGCGTTCTTTTTTAAAAGTTCCTACCCAACACTGCCCATGACCATACACATTTATCGCCCAGAAACAAGGATGTAAGTAGTAAGTACTAGATTAGGGCTACGGTTTTCCAAAGAAAAATATCGTTAGCAAATTAGAATTTGTTTCCATGCAAGGCCGTCAACTAATGTATGTTTTATATATTTGTGAATTTAATAAATAAACTGTATATTGTCTATATTATATTTTAGTATGAAAGGTACAGGATAAACATCCGGCAATCAACATTAAACTATTTTTTATAGAATTCATTCATTGTGCTTTACTCATTTAGTGGCGCATTTTTAGCTATCGAAACTGATTTGCAAATAAGGGAAATAAATAAATAATAATATACCTGTACCGGTACCAAATGTTTACACGTTAGGCCAACTGGCCTAAATCGTTGACAGTTAATTTAGTACAGTAAAAATAGGGATGGGACCGCTGGGCTAGGACAAATCATCCAATTATCTATGTCACACGAAACTTTCGACATCGATATCGGTACGTCGAAAATTATTATTTGTTGAAAAAATGTCAAAGTTAATTAAGGAAACACTGAAAAAATGTTTTCAAAGTAGAAAAGGGTGATAAGGTATCGCCAAAAATGAGTAATAAATAATATTTACGTTCTCACAGTGGCGTTGAATGACCCGGCACCTCCACCATTTTGTAAAAGTCAGAACAAATTTACTCTAGGCTACCCGGCACTTCCACCATAAGCACGCGCACCGACAATTGAAGAGTACAGTTTGATTACCTTTCTTATGTATTTCTAGGATTTTGGTCTTAAACATCGTTCTAGTTTTTTACTTATTAAAAAAAAATCCTTTTGAACTTTTTAAGAGATTTTGATATTTAATACATAAATTAATTAAATTAAATAAAAATCCATATCGAAAATATTCTCACTTGTCGATATCGTATCAAATATCTTTGCCCAGCAAAAGGCATGTTAATTTGTACGGAAAGATCATAAGTGCCTCAAATAACGTAATGTTTAATTAAAAATTGAAAACTCACAATGTGAGACGAGAAAATAAATAATAACTATTAAATAGTTATTATTTACTACAATTCAGAAATTAAAAAAGTCCGCCCCAACCGGGATAATTATATAACCGGGAGTATTTGATTGTAGAATACGTCACAGTAACGTAACTTTATTACAGAACATAAACCCTGAACATTGTTTGAACTTTGAATGATTTTTTTTATTTTTAAAGGAACAAATAATTATGAATTTTTACAAAATGTTCAGAGTAACATTGAAAAGCGTCACAAACTGATGGATAATTAATATTATACGAGAGAGAGAGAGAGAGAGAGAGAGAGAGAACATCTCTGCGAGCCGCGCTTGATAGGCCTACTTATCACGACCGTAGCCCTTTCACCGGTTGCGCTAATTGGTTTTAGCCAACTGAGAAGCAGTGGGGGTGGGGGCGACCATTAGGGTAAGTCGAAGATGTCAAATTAGGTTTTCTCGACGGAGATGTCGGGAAGAAATAAGCAGGAAAATATTATAGAAGTTGAGCGTGAAAACAATACGTATCTAGTCTGAAAAGACGTTTTGATTTCAGTGAACCTAAGAAATACTAAACAAAAATCTGCCCGTTTGTACCTCGAACTTCTACAGCTATACTTAAACGTTTACATACGTACTAGTATGTTCCCAAAATAAATCCCATTACTGTTCAAATAGTAAAAATCTTCTAGCTCATGCCCTAATCGAAATCCCCACAAACTAGGGTTGGGCAAAGAAATCGATATTTAGACTCCACATCACAATTTTTTTTTTTTTATGTAAAAATTGATGAAAAATGAAAGAAGGGATTTTTTTAATGTAAATGTGTGTACCCATGGTGTAAATAATAAAGAAAACATATTTATTTCTACAAACTTTGGTTCGAGTGCTTTAATGTAGTGGAGGTGGCGGGTAGCCTAAAGTAAAATTCGTCCTGAATTTAATATAAATGTTGGCGGTGCCGGGTCATTAAACAATTGTGAACGTAAGATTCGTCTTGAAATTTTGACGAAACCATCAATCAGTTTTAGCCACACGTTTTTAACGGTAGGCCTATGGACAATACACTTTTGATACAATGTTTGTATTTGTATTTATTAATTTTTTGTATATACAATTTGTTTGCACAATTTTTTTTAGATATCGATTGTATCGATAATGAAATTTTCAATCTATCATAGACAAGCCCTATTACAAACCCCTTTTTAAGTGCGAGAGGAGCGTATTATTATTGAGTATACAGACCTAGACTGTATATTATTATGGTGCTACGGCCTCAATTGAATAATGTCTATATAAATTTATTTGAAACAAAATGGCGAACACCCGTACATTTACATTAGTTCCAGGCTTTAACCAATAAGTTTCTTCAAACTTTGGTTCGAGTGCTTTAATGTATTGGTGGTGGCGGGTAGCCTATAATAAAATTCAACCTGACTTTAATATAAATGGTGGCGGTGCCGGGTCATTAAAAAACTGAGAGAACGTAAAATTCATCTTGAAATTTTGACGATACCATCAATCCCTTTTAGCCACACACTTTTAACGGTATGCCTATACCTATACTCTTTTGATACAATGTTTGTATTTGTATTTATTACTTTGTTGTAATTATTTTATATGTCGATATCGATAATGAAATTTTCGTGTGATATCCATAATTGAAATATATATCATAGCCAACTATTACAAACTCCCTTTTGAATGGACTGGGAGGGGAGCGTATTACTATTGAGTACAGACCTAGACTGTAGATTATGGTGCTACGAAATCGATTGAATAATGTCTACATAAATTTATTTGAAACAAAATGGCGAACACCCTTACATTTATATTAGTTCCAGGCTTTCACACAAGAGTACTAGAACTACGCAACGAACAACTTGAGCTACATGAGGTTTAACTAAGTAGTTTTCCAGGATGACTTTGAAGAGAATTTTTATTCTAGATTTCGACAGTTCGTTGATTGATTGATTGATTGATTGATTGATTGATTGATTGATTGATTGATTGATTGATTGATTGATTGATTGATTAGGTATTGCTTAACATCTCATATTAATGCACTTACAGCTGTTCGTATTTGTGAAAAGTGGAGGAAAATGTAAAGGTATCTAAAAATCTTAGTTTCCATATAATTTGCAACGACGCATTCTCTAAAGGATGCTGATAATAATAATCGATATATATGTTATGCCTAGGCCTTTATAAGTCAAAATTCAGTCTCAAATTCGTTTGGTCACACATACATCCCAAGAGCGAGAGATAGCTAAAGTGCATGTACTCACCGCCGCGTGCTCGGGCGCTGTATGCAGAAGCGTCTCGGTGGCCACTGCCGTCGCCTCTGTCTGCGTGTGGCTGGTGGACGAGATGCGATACTGCATGCCGGCGATGCTGCAGTACCCCTCGTGAGTCGTCGAGCTGCGGTGCGTCGTGCTGTTCACATAGACGCCTGTGATGGTGACGTCGGTGTCCTGGTTCACAATCACCGTCGCCACTTTCTTATTGTTGGGCGTCGCCAGCTCGATCACGCTCGGACCCTCGTCGTCAGAATCGTCGTCGTCGATCATCTGTTTAGAAAGGAATTTCTTCTTCACCTTCTTTTTCTTGACGTTGATTTTCTCCTCGTCTGTGATCAGGGGTAGTTTGGGACTGTCGTCTTCCTTGATCATCGGCTGCCTCTTAGGCTTCTCGACCGAGTAGCTTGCGGCGAGGATTGCCGAGGCGTTCAGACTGGCCATCCTCTTCCGTACGACCATGTCCTTCAAGTCCATGATCACTTCCCGACGTCGGGGCTTCTTCACCTTCTTCTCCGGCTTTGCCAGCGGTTTCTTCGGTATGAGCCCCTTGTCTTGTTTCTGTTTGTAGGACGGCGGTACGTTGAGCAGTGTCGCAGTACAGTCGTCGCTGTGCGTGTTGTCTTCGGAGGACGACGTCGACGACGATGTCTGCTGGTCCCAGTGCTTGCCGACACCCTGACGTCCGGGACCCGAGCGTAGCTTGCGAGTTGACTTCACAGGGTCGACCTCCACCACGGGGTCCCCGGCGACGGAGCCTCCACTCGACGACGGAGGCTTCGCGCACACGCTGAGCAGCGCTCCGCGACTCTCGTTCTCGTACAAACAATGCACCTTGGCGAGCGCGTTCAGCGAGGCCACGCGGTGACGCTTCGGCCCACTCCAGAATCCAAAGAGCTTGATACGACGGGCGCGCTGCTCGTTCTCCGATCCGCTGCCACCAGCCAGTTTGGTCACTTCCGTAGGGCGCATGCGCTTCACCTTGGCCACCGCTGATTTACAAGCGGCCAGTTTCAACCTCTTCGCCATACTCGGGGATTGTTTCTTTAGAGCTTGGGTTTTCGTCTTCAGCTTCGATACCAACACCTTCTTGACTAATTTCTTCTTCAGTGCCGACGGTACACTCTTTGGCAGTACACAATTCTTAGCTTCCACCTTGACCTTGGCTTTACCCTTAACGTGCGACACGGGAGACGTGGGCGGCGACAGCGACTCGGCCTTGACGGCGGCCAAGGGTGAGACCCACCCTACCCTCGGCTTTACGTCTGTACCCTCCGTCTTGACGACTCCGTCCTCGGGTTTCACCTGTTTTTGACGATTCATTAGATGATCAAGGGTGAATTCATCAGACGTCGATGAGTTGTGACCATTGTCTTCTTCTCCAGCCTTGGAAAGCTCGGAAGATGAGCGTTTATCCCTTTTCGTAAGTTTTTTCTTTGCAACTTGTATCTTTTTACCTTTCCCGGTTGCGACTTTCGGTTTCCTCACAACCTTTGAGACAAGTTTCACGGCTTTTACAGACATCTTCTTTGGAGCAATCTTCTTAGTGTTTATATCTTTTTCAGCTTCCTTTAACTTTTTCTTTACAGCCACCTTCGTCTTGGTATAACCGGCACTTGGACATAACTCTTTATCTGAAGTCTTCTCCTCTTTCTTCACTGCAGCATTCACATCAGCAATTTCACTCTCGATTACACCATCAGGTTTAGCAATTTCCTCTGCATTCTTTGGCGTCTTCTTCACCGTGGGCTTTTTGTTTTTAACACCCACCCTCCCTTTTATTACACAGCTGTCATTATCTTTGGTTTTCTTGGCGGCAACGAGGCTGCCTTTGATCACATTCCTTGCCACGCCGTCTATCACTTGTAGCTGGTGATTCACGCACAAGCTTGGCGGCGTCGTCACCGTCGTCGGCAGCGTCGCGGTCGTCGTCGTCGGTTCAATCACTGCCGGCTCGACAACGGGGGCAACCTCGACGTTATCCGAGACGCTCGGTTTCCGACGCGTCTTCTTATTGCCAGCCGTTGCTAGGTGACCTTTCATCCAGGGCGTCTTTTTACTCGGCAACATTTTCTTCTTTAAAGCTTTTTTACGCGTAATTGAAAGAGCTGCATCTGTCACCTTCTTAACTCTCGGCGTTTTAGCTTTATTGACAATCACCTTAACCTTCTTCTGCTGCGTCTTCTTCTGTTGCACCTCGGCTCCTTCACTCACCACCTCCACATTCGTCGTTGCACTCTCGCCCGCCGAACTCGGCGCGACGCCATCCACATCGGGAAGCTTTTTGTTCGTCACTTTCTTCACACCGGGCTTAGACTGAATCTTCTTTACTGTCGCCGTCGACCCCTTCTTGGTAGCTTTATCCGCAACTTTGACCTGAGCCCTCTGCTCCCCCTTCTTCGCAGTCAATTTCTTCGGAGCCGACGAAACTTTACCGGCTGTTTCGCCTTTCTTCGCTGGCAATGGTTTTTTCAAAGGTTTGCGCTTCGGTGCGGCGAGTCCGACGCCCGCCGCCGGCAACACGGGGTCATGTGGAGGCTCGCCAGACGGCGACTGCAGCTTCCGTTTCTTAATCTTGACGGGGGAAGTTACCTCGTGCATCGCTCTTTTGTTTTTCCCGCCTCTTTTATTCGGCGAGGCCGAGGGTTTTGTGCTACGTGACGCGCGCTGCTGTCCGGGCACTCGCATGGTGACGTACGCAATCTGTTTAAATCACACGTAACCTCTTCACGGTACACGGAAACATTTTCACGTCGCCGCAGTTTATTTCGACACGCATCATATGAATTGTTGTCCCTTTGAGCTCATAATTTCATATCCACCCAAGCATACTGTCACGAGCGCGTATAAAAACCGGTAAATCTTTGAAGAGAACTCTAGGTAGTCTTATATGTTCTAGAATCAATACACAATATTATATAAACGTCTTCGGATAGCAGTCTAACTTATCACAGTCAGAAGCTAACGCGGATGAATATCTCTACGCTCCTCACTCGACGGAGCCGTAACCCACACCCACACGCACTTTTCACGATTCACACATGATTCGCCACGTTTATTGTCGTCTATTTTCAGAAATGAACCAGGGTTTAGTCTCTAAAACACTAGCACTCGATTTATGTCTCTCTCTAAAACACAGAATCAAACTCGATTGTTTCTTGATCCACGCCACGCCACAATATATTATTTATTGATGATATTCTCCAAGGGGTTCACTTGGGAGGCCATCAATCGCTTCTCCCAGAATACATCAACACTTTGGCCTCGTCTTCCATGCCCATAAGCCGACTCGATCCCGTCGAGGTGAGGATAAGTAATACGCAGTCGTTCTCTTCACGCCTTCATAACTTTATCGCCCCTCACCTTCAGATGTCACCGGGCAAGGTTTGGCTTCTACTTTGTCCCAAGCCCATTCGCTTTTACTACAGACCTATGAACTTTTACGGTAGTAATATTTCTCGCGTCGTGAAACTATCAAAGTGGATGAAAAGTTGTGTTTGCAGAGTGTGTTCTGTTGGTGTGATGTCGCGGTCGTCGGCGTCGGGCGGCGCGGCGCCCAGCACTCAGTGACTCATTGGTCGGTTTATCAGGCGACTTGTTGCGTCGGTCGGATAAATCTTGCGCTCTTAATGGGGATGCTGGTTGCCATGGTAATGGACCTCATCCCCCCGGTGCAGCTGGTAAAAGGTCGCCGCTCTCTCTCTCTCTCTCTCTTGCGCTAAAGAAAAAACACACAAACGAACAAGTCACAATCGGATCATAGAATAAAATGTGCGAACGAAAGGAGGGATTATCTCTTGACGTATATAACCAACTCGGAAGCCGTTTATTCGAGTTTGCCCCTCGGAATTGAACCGCTCGGCGTCTGGGGAAGCGAGACGTCGCTTCACGTAGACCTGTAAACAAGAGAGACGCTCACTTGAAATAATAATTAGCTCTGCACGATTCCTCAGCCACTCGATCACGCCTCCTCCTTCCATGTTCAGCACAGCCCAGCCCGGGGACAAACTAGTATTTACGCTAATCAACTTCATCTATTCCTCTGTTTTCAGGCTACAAAACAAACAAGCTGTACAACCAAGTGCGGCCTTTTTAGGGCTGAGCAAAGAAACTCAATATTTTGATACGCAATCGATATGTGGAAAAAATCGATATTTCGTCTCTAAATAGAAATATTTAAATTTAGGGGGAGTGGGGGGGGGGTACAGAAAACGTCAAAAACGAGAACAAGGATACTCGCAAGGATACAAAGTTTTGGAAATGTAAATGTGTAAAAGCTCTGAATATGCTGTAACGAAATACCAACGAAAATTTTTATAATTTTCTTCAAGTTTCGGTTCGCGTACTTATTTATGGTGCAAGGGCCGTGTAGCATATAGTAAATTCGTCCTAAATTTAAAAAATGGTGGAGGTGCCGGGTCACTCAACGCGAGTGAAAGAACGAAAACATCGTTGACATTTTTAGCGATCTTATCAACCCTCTTTAGCTACAGGCCATCTCAAACTTCAATTTATTTTAGTTTCAAGTTTGAAATTTAATTTGCACAAATAATAAAATGTCGATATGTCGATATAGAAGTATTTGCGTG
Source organism: Sweltsa coloradensis (assembly GCA_024449915.1). Classification (NCBI taxonomy): domain Eukaryota; kingdom Metazoa; phylum Arthropoda; class Insecta; order Plecoptera; family Chloroperlidae; genus Sweltsa; species Sweltsa coloradensis. The sequence goes on along the minus strand of JAMZAV010000243.1, from coordinate 677,693 downwards.
CTATCGATAATTGAATAACATGTCATAGACCAGCTTTATTATTTCTTTACGTCTCATTAATGCGAATGTGCTAATTGAGACCAAAATGTATTTATTACCTTCAGCTGGAATTGAATTGAAATAGGCCTACTCTCATTTCTATTCTTTTAAACAAAACTCTAGGAATGCTGCGATGTTATTGTTGGTTGTTGTTGTTGTTGTGTTGTGTGATGTGTTTAAAGATAATTATACATTTACACAAGTATATTTCCTCAGTTTTTATTCAAAATTAAGTTTGAAATATTATATAAGACGACGTAGCGGCGTGAGCGTCACCCCTAGCAAGGTTCGCGGTGGCGTCGGTGAGCGTCGGTGAGCGTCACCCCTAGCAAGGTTCGCGGTGGCGCCGGTGAGCGTCACCCCTAGCAAGGTTCGCGGTGGCGTCGGTGAGCGTCGGTGAGCGTCGGTGAGAGTCGGTGGGCGTCGGTAAGCGTCGCTAGGCGAGTCACTACGAGGACGACGCGCGACTCCAAAGCTCTTTAGAGACGGTAACTTGCTCGAGTAAAACACGATGCGCGTTAACTTTAGTTACATCATTGTAGACCAAGTTTTAATTGCATTATTTTGAAAGCTTGTGGGATTATTTACTGTCTGATTGGTCTGGTCAATATAAACACACAAACCCTTCCATGCAGTGAGTTTATGGTTAATCACATTATATACGTGAAGTCTGCGACAAAACGGAAAACAAAGTTAGCTAAGTACTCACACAGAAACTAGAAGTTTGGAAGTCAAATAGAATTATAAAGTGGCGTTTTAGTGAAAATGATGATATATTCACATTTTACATTATCATTAAATCATGTTAAACATACCTACTCATAGTCATATGTAAAAGTAATATAACGCTGCTCAGGTTGTGTAGTTCAAAAGCCATAGAGTAAGGGCTTCTCTGTTTATAAAAACCATGCAAATTTGCAGTGTTTTACTATCTCAAGAACACTATATGCACTCAATAAAATAACACTATAATATAAAAAAGCGATTCTGAAGTGGGCCTTCACCTTTGTTTTGTTGAACTATATACACACGGAGAAAGATTCGGATAATTATGGCTATTACTTTTGTATATTATTTGTCATTAGTAGAAAAACTTTTTTTGCTACTCGGAATAATAATTGTACTAATTACATCTTTATTTGTGAAAATTATAGTTCCAGCAAAACCAAAGGGTTCTTCGGAAGTTGATGTGGTGTTCTTGGGATTCTAAATAAAACACTGCAAGTTTGCGAGATTTTATACCAAGAATGGCCTTCTGTTGTAGGCTGCTGTCGTACGACCTGTAGTTCAGAGAAGGCTAATCACGAAACATTGCGATGGTGCTGAGTCATGTGCCTACTATACCTATAGTAACTAGTAGTCTCGGTTGATCGTGCACACGTTTACTTGCCAAACAGATGAGATCGAGAAATAAGAATATACTACAAATAAATACGATTTGACATTTGTTTATTAAATGATTGATTAATTGATTGATTGATTGATTGATTGATTGATTGATTGATTGATTGATTGATTGATTGATTTAGGGCTGGGCAAAGATAACGATATTTTTATACGATATCGGCATGAGGAAATATTTTCCATATCGATATTTAAACTCTTAATCGAAATATCGAAAAAAATAAAAATAGAACGAGGATAGAAATTCTTTGATATAATGTTTATTGATCGATTTCTTCAAATTTCGGTTCGGGTGAGGTGACTGGTAAATTGTCCCGAATTTTACAAATGGTGGAGGTGCCGGGTTGGTTATTCAGCGCGAATGTGAGAACGTAAACATACTTATTCATTGTTGGTGATACTTTATCAATAATTAAACGAGGGAGCGGAGCGACCGAGTGTCTCCATTCAACTCAAACGGCTCTCATTCTGTGATTCTGTCTGTCTGTCTGTACGTCGAAAATCAGCCGAACCGCTGAACAGATTCCGCTGAATTTTAAACAGACATCCGGTACGAGTTTATGGAGAACTGTTAACTAAATCAGCTAGATCCATCGCGATTTAAGCTTACAATAAATAAAAATGTGATTTTTTTAAATTAGCATTTGTTTAGTAGCAGCTAGCGGGCCGAGATTTGTGTGGCTGACATGGCACAGTGGTAAGCATTTAGCCTACCGCACGGAGGGTTGGGGTTCGAAGCCCGTGAGTTGGAACTTTTTTTATAATTTTACTTCCACATATTATTTTGAGGGGTGTTAAATGGGAAATAAAAATTAGGTGATTTTGATTCATCTTGGAAATTTGTTAATGTTTTACGCTAATACGTTTTTGAACAAGATTCGCATTTTCAATGTTCAATTTAAAATAACTTGGGAAACGCCAACGTCGTTGTTACACGAGTGAGTGATTCCCTGTGTTGTGTCCTCGGTATCGTTCCTCGTACATGGCTCGATCCAGCCTTAGGTAAAGGGGAGGAAAGGGGATGTTCCCGGGTACTCAACACTTGGCTCACTCACTCGTTTGACAACGACTTTGGCGTTTCCCTAGTTTTAGCCACACGTTACGAATAGTGGGCCTACTAGCAATTTTATTTTTAACTTCAAAAAACGTTTTGCAACGTTTTGTTTTGCAGTCCGGGTTAGTGGAGGAAACTATGACTGTCAAAGTTACACCGTCCTGTCGGATGGGTACTTTTCGAAAGGACCGGTACCGGATTTCCCCTCCTCCCTTCTGTTCATACTTCATCCTCATCTATCACCACTCATCGTCTCGATTAGCCAAAGTGCATAAATATGAAACGTTAAGCAATATTCAATCAATCAATCAATCAATCAATCAATCAATCACAAAAAATAAACTAATTTCGATAGACCGATGTCGAAAAATTAATCAAAATTTTCGTATGATATATATGCAAAGGGGCGTCCCACTAAAACCATTTACTATATGATATGCACAGCGTAGTGTATGAGTGATATTTCACACATGTACTCAGCACACTCAAGACTGCTTCTTCTGACAAACTCCTTCCTAATAATATTTGATGCTGTGCTGATGTGCGCGAGGTTCAGCAATAACATCACTTTAATATAGTGATGAACTGATATTATCAGTTTGTACTATTATAGTTGCAGTGCAGTGCCTTCTATCGACAACACAACACATAAAATCTTTCAGGTCGGGTGGTTTCATATCTCGTCAGTAGTGCACTGAGTACTGAGGGACTAATAATACAATACAATACAATATAAATAGTATTTTGCATTTTAAAATGTCAGAGATGTGAAAATATAAGTAAATTTTATATCTAGGGTCGTCTGTTTGATATTACCAATGAATGTGTCGAGTTGAGAGATACAACTTCAGTAAACGCTGGGCTAGCGCGATGAGCCGCAGTAAATACGCTAAATGATAATATAGAGTTCGCGCAAACAAATAATTACCTGCATGGATCACAATGCCCTGATGATAATAATTTACGCTGTAGCAATGCTCTGACCTGCGCGTTCATTTCACAGTAACTATACTAGACTAATGAAATACAATATCTAGAATTTCACATGTTATTTTATATTTATTTATTTTCGGTTATAGTTCCTGTGAGTGGTTTTGTAATAATAGTTTCCAGGTTAATGAGTAATTGTTGTCATATTTTTAAACACATTTATGTTTAAAATATATAAATCAATGTCATTTAACAATATTCACCAAAAATCACAAATTAATGTATTATTTGTGTTTATTAAACCAAAAATTAACTTTAAATTACTACAGCCTGTTAGTTATCTATTATACTAGACTATCAGTGAATTTTCGGCGGTATAACGCGGTCGGTAGACTAGCGTTCATTGACACTGGATCTCTATGAACTCAATGGTATTACATGCTTTAGAGACAAATTAGTGTAAATCCACGTAGAAATCGAATTAGGTTGACAACTTCCCTCGTGCGCGAGACTCAAGTCAGCGATGGGAACTGAGCCCTGATTGGCTAGAGGTCTCTGTCGCGCACGTCATCATTCAGACTGTTGATTGACTCAGCAGTAGTAAAATCGCTCATTCTCGATGCCTGTCATGCTACCCTTTATCACAGAAACACACGGATTTCCTAACTTCATCAACAGCGTATGAAGTAACAATATGTTTATATTTTATCCCCTAGTGGAAACAATAATCTGGTTTTTGTTTGGTTTTAAACCGTCGGAAAACTTGTTCGCTGAATACCGAGGATTTAGTAGCCTAAATAAAACATGGTGGATATTGCACTCAGCTGGGAATATGAGCCTTACACATGAATACTGGCGCACAAATTATAAATTTGTTGTAGTTCACAAATCCCAACAATTCAATTCAATCAACTTTTCGAAAGTTTGTGTCTGAATGAATGAATGAAATGATATGGGACTCCCATCATAGTGAAAATGCTTAGGTGATGCCATATGGAATCAATATCCCATAATAGTACATTTAAGCCGATAAAATTATTCTTGTGTAGGCCTACATGTCCTCCTTCAGGCTTGCGGTGTGAAGACAGTAAGTTTAAACAAAGATATGGAAACACTATATTAACATATAATAATAGATTTGACACGATAGAAAGTGGAAATGAGCAATTAGAGAAGACAATTAACTTTTATAATGTAACAGAAGGATAATTATGGCAATCGACATTGATACACACACGAAATGACTGGAGGATAAAGAGCATAGAAAAACTTGTCACCATCATCTACAACGATTATCGATGAAACTTCGGTAAAACACGTTGGTGACGATTGACGAAATACAAATTGCTTTGAGCCCGTTAATAAATACTCGGAAAAATATTCTTGACAATCTTAAAGCTCCAGGTTCCAATCTAGTTTTTAAAACATCGTTAAAAACATATAAGAAAATGTAAAACACTTTATAGCAATTGAAAGTAAAACAGAAGACCCCGAGTTCGATCCCTGACTGACACGAAGATAAGTTATATAAAGGGAATACTCGGCCTCCCGGGACCCCCCCCCCCTCCTCCTCCCCCTCCTAACCTTTCAATAACTCCCTGGACGCACCTCGAGCCCGACCCGGAGACTAAAGAGGAATACGAGAAAGAAGGGCGGGAACATATATATCACAAGAAAAAATAGTATCAATATCTAAACTGATGGCCTTTGCACATCATTGACTTCCTGTGGCACGCTAGGGATTGCCTTATTTATACGATGTTTCAGCCACACAAACATTTGGGGTCATGTTATCTGCTTATTTCTAGATAAACGCCAAGTGAATAGCAATATTGAAAAATTGTAGTAAAAGAAATTTTTATTCGGAAAGTAAATATATTGTTTTCACAAATCGAAATTCGTGACGGATTGTGATAGATGTTATTATATTTGACAAGAAGAATTAAGTGGGCTATAAGTAAACTAAATCTGGCAGATTATAATTCTTGTAGCTGGACCACATCCAGTATTAAGATTTAGTGCGTGCGTGCGTGACTAATTCCTCTCCACCACACTGTTTTGTTTAGCTGTGCGCGAAATATCAACTCGGACTCCAGAAGTACATTATAAAAGCTGAGGTTATGTAAGACTTTTACTTGTTCTTTATGAAATTTAATTAACCAGGACGCTTCGCGAACGCTTTTTCCAGTCGCGTTGATGGACGAGCTTTTTCTATATTTCTGTCCTGATAACGTTTTTAAGCGGGATCTCATAACTTTTTCTATGGTTACTTGATATTACTTGTTAATTACACATCTGTAAAATGCTTATATTAAAACCTTTATTTCTATGAATTTTGACCAACTTTTTCTTGCAACAGGCACTAGGCCTACGTCACCATAATCTTTATGTCAATGTAAAATATGAACGTTGTAGCCCCACCCGTTTGGTCAGAATCGGCCCAAATGTCACGAAAATGTATTAAAATCCGGGAAAAATCGTAAAAGTACGATTTCTATGAGAAATATTTCTTCAAATCTCTCTAAAATCACAATATATATAATTTCAGTGATTTTAAAGGTTCCCATAAAGTTTCATCAAGATCGGAGAAGCCGTTTTCCAAATATCACGAAAATAACAACCCAAAAACGTAGCACGTCTAAGTTCAGAGATTTCGAAGGTCCCCTCCAATTTTCATCAAGATCGCATATGCCGTTTTCCCGGTAGAGAGCGAACAAACAGACATAAAAACTAATAAAAAACAAAACACCCGTGCTATTTTTCTTGGGAGTAACGTAAGTGGGGAAAAAACGTGAAGTGAAATTGAAGTCTTCGCTTCGCTCATCCAAATAGAATTAGTGTATCTTTGAAAACAATATTTGTACAACGCAAATATAAATTATTTGTGTCATGAACGTTTTTATAAAAGTAAGAGACAATATAGTACCAAAATCTTATTGAATAATAATTTGATCCTAAGGAAAAGCATATTTCGCCATTTCTTTTCTCGGCACTTTATCATCATGCATATTATTATCAACGAATGTTCTTGTGTTTCGCGTTTAAAAATATCCATACTATTGAATCATTAAAAGATCATTTTATTATAGATCCAAACGTGTTGAAGTATTATTCTTCTAAAGTCTATCTATCCATGAAGTACAAAGTGACCATCGACGTACGCGTCGGTATGGGTATGAGGCAGCTGCTAAGGGTTTGTCGCGTGTAGTCGTAAAATAGACCATCCTAGAAACTGAGGGTTTTTATACCTGCTGTATTAATTTATTTATTGATTTTTTTGTTTAATTGCAAATATCTAATAACGTTGTTGAAATATTAAGCGTGCGTCTTGAATTTCATTTTTTTGGACGAAATTCTACGATAAAAACTGACTGAATTACGGATAATGCTTCTATAACATATTTTGATAATAATATTTTATAATCATCTAATAATATTTATGTATTTCAGGTCAGTTTTGATCGTAGGCACTAGGGAAAAAAACACATTCTATAACTCAAGCTACACATTTGAACTACGTTATGAAATATTTGCAATTATAAAAAAATATTTTGCTGAATAAATTATTTTCATCACAATAGATTTGAAATGGGCGAAGGCAGGTAGAAACAAACCCATGTTCGCTCCCAAGTCGGTCACGCCAAAAAGGTGGAAAGGGGAAAAATGCAGACAATAGACGGGACGACCGATCCGGTCTCGTCCACCGATGGTCACTTTGTACCTCAAGGATGGATAGACTTTAGTTGAAGCTGATAAAAGATAACCTAGATTATCTGCAAAGCCTGAAATAACCAAACACTAGCGAGGTCTAGAACTTGAATGCCACTATCTCTGGTTATATGTGTCTCGCTGTTAGTAGGACTGACATGGGAGATAACAGGGCGATGCTTCAGAAGAACTAGCGGCGATTCCAAGAACTTTTCGGTAGATCAGGACACGTCGCAACTAATGGGGGGGGGGGGCACATATCCTTTTGCAGCAATATTATTATTCCCCGTACCATTTTTGGCCTCTTAAATATAATTTGTATTGTAAAGGCCAATATTTAGGTAAAAAAATACTTGTATAGGCCTACAATCTTATTTGCAATATGGACAATGTGGATAGATATTTCAACGATATCTAGCTTCAGTAACTTGCACGACAATATTACTTGGTACTACTTTGACAATATTTTAATACTAATGCCTCTGTAGTTTGTAAATTTGCCGCAGGAGGCTAATAAATTCAAATAATGATGTGGATGAAAAACACTTGTTGTTCAGAAGAACACCTACCGTATATTAGCCACGAAACACATTTGTTTTACAGACAACATAATTATTATTATTGAAAGGATCAATACATTAAAATAGAGGAAACATGAAGCATTACAATTATTTTATACGTGTGACAAATGTGCGTCGCATGTGGTACAATTTTAATTGAAATCTTCATAATAAATTAAGCAGTTTCTCGATACCTTCAAATTGTGTCATTTGCTAGAATTTTAAGAAAAATACGTAATAAATTGCAAGAAATTATAAAATTTCAAGAAATTTTATAAATTTAAAGATTTCAATTAAAATTGTATGGCCTAATTGCGCTGCCATTAAATTGTTCTACATAAAATAACTGTAAGGTAATCAATTAAACTGGCCATCAGCTAGTATAATAATTAGCCTCACCTTATACCGCCACACAAGTCATTCAACACGCGAATACAGTTCCCACTAATGATTGTGGGATTATTTCCACTTCCAATTGAAAGAGCGGAAGGTCCGTTGCCTCATAATAAGCTGTATTTGTTGCTAAAATTACTTCATTCAACTAAGTACGGTCAGAACTAATAATACACACAGGGAAGGTACTTAGAATCCGCGTGGAAAACTAGTAAATAATCAATCTTGCAAAACATCCCACTGAATATCAAGTGGTCAGAACACGCATTCATACCCACGTTTGAATCAATGTTCTTGCTCGAGTACCAGATCACGCCGATGTAACGGTATAATATAACAGCATGTTTGATCATAGGATGAGCGCGAGTGGGCGTCGCACGCCGCAATACACGTCAGGACTTGTTATTGAATTATGAAAGCCATCACTCTTCGCATTGTGGTTTGTAAACGGGGGCTATTTGCTCCGCCCCCATGAGAATACTTAGTTACCAAGGATACCTGGCTCTTCTTCAGGGTATTGATTTGCATATACGTTTAGTAACAAATAGCAAGGATTGACTGACTACTGTGGGGTGTATTGAGTTGCAGTTGTGCTGACTTCACCTTTGAACTTACAAACGACTGAGATCAGGTTTGCATGACACAGCACAAGTTGATTTATCGATATTATATATTTGAATTGAGAGAAATTAGATTCAAATTAAATTTTGTTTTCAATAAATATTCAGGAGTATAATCAATAGTCAATAATTTGGTGTTTTTGGTGTCAAATTTTATTACAAATAAGGTATTTTTTAGTTCCCTTTGTAAAATGGTTTACCACCAGTTTATTATTATAAATAAAACGTGATTTTTGATGCTTTAATTTTTTTAATCCAAGTACCTGCTCCGCTCTCAGCTCAAACAACTAGTTTATTTAACCATGTAACAACCTTCTGGCCAGCAACAACCCCTCGCGATGAGAATCGAGCTCGCGACCCCCATGCTATAGAGAGACACCACGTGCTTATTGGTGGTTGAGAAAGGAATGTCCGAGTGCTGTTTAAGAGGACTCGAAAATCCTTTTATCAGGATTACCGGCGATGGTTTCGAACCCAGATCCTCTTAAATCACAGTCTCTTGCTTTACGCTTGAGCCAACACTGACGGTCTCGGGTACAAGTACAACCGTGTATCATACTCGTTGCCAGCTATACCATTACACGGAGTAACTTGTAATACTCTTCACTTTACTCTTTACATTAGAGTAAGTAGATTATTAACAATAGCTCGGTCGCTCGCCGATCGTAACTCTCGGAAATAATCCGCAGAACATGCTTGGGGCTACGAGGGTGCAGTGCACAAACGGTTAATGGACGAGGAGGGGCATTTATCAGGAAGGTGGAGAATGCGGAGCGGTTATTAAAACGTGAAGAAGAATTATTACATCGTATGCCCGTTATGTACTAACGGCGACAGGGTTTACCCACATTTGCTGGACGATTTTCTCAAAGAGTTACAATTTAATATGTTTTTGTTTTATTTCGGCAAATCGTTGCGAATTTATTTTGTATGTTTCCGGAAACCAATGTAATAAATCGACAGCGACTATGGTCACTTCGATGGTAGTTACCAATTAGATAACAATTTAATACAGAGTATGGTCGTATCAAAAGCGTATCAACGCCGTTAGTAAAGTAGTTGTATGAGAGTAGTTATAGCTAACGTATAGAGAAAACTCATTATTTTGACAACACCGAGAAAAACAGATAGCAGCTCCATCGGAAGAATAAATGCTGGCGGCATCGGCAGGTCAATGAGCGATCAGTATTTTAAATTAGGGGCCGCTGATTGGCTAGAACTAGCCGGCCGGTGACGTCACCACCTACAAACTTCCGATGAAGCAGCAATAACGTGTTTTTGTAAAATGTGTTTTGTTTTTGTTCGATCTGAACCTGTCAAAGCGTCTACTCCGATCTTGTCAAAAGTTTAAGGAAACATTCAAGTCTCTTATAATATATAAATAAATAAGAATTAAAAAAATATATAAATTTAAATTTTAAAAAATATAAAATAAATATAAAAAATATAAATAAAATATAATTTATTTTAGCTACAATATATTAATATTATATTATATTATGGAAATTATGGCTTTATGGCAAATAAACCAAATTATATAACCCATCTATGTTTTGTAGCATGTGCATAAATGTACAAATGTCCCTTTGTATATTAGGGCAGGGCTAGATATCACATTCGATAACGATAATACACGAAAACTTTATTTAAAAAAGTGTATCAAAAGAATGGCCGTCTATTAAAAATGTGTAGCTGAGATGAAGGTATCACCAAAAGTTTCTCCACGTTCACCTTATTGTAAAATGACGAAATAACTATATAGATTACCCGGCACCTCGGCCATAATACATGTGACCAGAAATTTGAAGAAATTAATCCATTTCTCTTAGGTATTTAAGCATAAAGGGCTAAAACAATAATTATTGCATTGTCAAAAAAATCAAGTTTTTAACTAATTTTTTTTTAATGTTTGATTTTTTTAAATTTAGATATTTTTATTTATAGTCCATTTATCGATATCGAAAATATTCCCACGTATATGATATCGTGTCGAAATATCGATTTCTTTGCACAGCCCCACTCTGTATCAAGTGTAATGCTTCTGTTAGCACAAACGTATAAAGCCCAACTGAATTGGGGAAGAGTCCTCTTAATTAAGCGTGTCGAGAACTCGGAACACTGGCTCCATCTGCTTGTGAATGGGGGAAACACGAAACTATGGGAACATCTGCGTTATCAAGCTTCTAAAACAATTACAGCTGTACTTTGTTCGATTCCCACATTTACACGTTGTTATTGTTGTGATTATTATCCTATCTATGTCTGTGTTGTGAGCAGAGGGCTCTGAACACAATCTCAGTGTATGTACGGCACACTTCCGAGTCAGCTACTATAGGAGTCGAGATTGTTTCCTTAGCTGCTCTCCAGAGAGCAATGATATTCGCGCCTCGTGTAGAGATAGATGCTAGTTCCCACTTCTGCTTTCTGACTAACATTTGTGAAATCTGTAAAAGATTCACTCTATTTTTTAATTTGATGTTCTTTATTACTAGGAAAACGCCAAAGTCGTTGTTAAACGAGTGAGTGAGCCATGTGTTGAATACCCGGTGACATTCCCTTTCTTCTCCCTACCTAGGCCCAGCCCCTCCCTAGAGTGGAGCATTATGGCCTTACAGTTGACGCTCCCTTATACCAACTAAACTTAAAAACCGTATTATTTTTACCAATATAATTATCAAATTTAATGCAAATGTTCCCGGGTACTCACACATCTGACTCGCTCACTCGTCTAGCAACGACTTTGCCGTTTTCCAGTCTAGTTGGATAAGGCGCCCTTATAGCCGGAATGTGGAGACTTGGGTTCAATCCCTGGTCGGAAAAGATTTTGTAATTTCTGATTGTATTTTGGAAATGCATATACCGCAGTGTAGTCTATCATCTGTGACAATACTATGGAAAACATAGCCAGTACGAAACACGTGTAAAGATTGCAAGGTTTACTCAATCTCCGAGCGGAATTTGGGGGTACCTTGAGCGTGCATGATTCGATACACCTTGGGCACTGCATTTTCACAGCCTGACAAATAACAAACAATTTTTTTTTTTTAACAAAACCATTGTCGTTAAAATAATTCCTACACATTTGAAGACTATTTATTCATTTATTATTTCTTGTAGGTTGAAATCGCAATAGATTTAGCTGATTTTGTAAGTAGTTCTCAGTAAACTCGTACCGGATGTCTGTTTAAAATTTCAGCGCAATCTTATCAGCGATTCGGCTGATTTTCGACGTACACACACACCTAGACATACACACATGCACAGAATCACGGAAGTGCCATATTTCTCAAATTGTATCCTCAGTCGCTCCGCTCCCTCGTCTAATAATTAATTAAATCCCTTCTATTAATTTAATCAATTATAACAATAAACGTCATTTCGTTATATGCCTTTAAAAAAAGTAAAATGTCGTGCCTTCTTGCAGTTACTTTTAGACGAGAACGGTCAGTGGTTGATAAGAAAAATGTCATTTTCACAAGATGAATCATTGGTTTTATTCTGATAACTGTATAATGCAGCGAACTATACCGTGTATGTGGACATAAATATAATTTTCCATTATTATTATTCCATTATTTTTGTAGAAACTTTATTGAACGAGTTAATTCATTATGTACATAACCTGGACATCCCTACTTGTTGTTTGTAGATAAATTTAACCACTCCACTGCAAACATATATTCTTGTTTCATAGTGGAAGGTAATTGATAGTTTCAATCTTCAATACAAATCGTATGTTTCGTTGCAGTGTTTGCTGCTTACTTCACTGGTCTTGTGGCAATGTTATTAGGATAGGTGGGTGGGTGACTTTCAACTCAATGTGCATTACACATAAACAAGTCTCTAACAGATAGTAAAATCCAAACAGTCCAAAAACAATGAAGCCATCATTTAACTAGGAATTAGTGTCACCAACAAATACCAGTATGTATTCCTTTACGCTAGGGGAAAATAACTAGGGTAATTACGAACAATAAATAAAAGCAAGTTAAACGCTTCACTAACAGAGAGTAGTCCAATGCAGCAAGTGAACATTCTGAGTTCACCAGTACATATTGAGTTAATATAGTGTATCCAGTAGCCAATTGTCTACAGCGCAGCCACGCTGAAAATACGCCAGTCCACTAGTATATTTATCATACGAAGTGAATCGAAAACGCACAGATCAGCGAAGCTCCCTTCTAAATGATGAATATACTAGTAGTATGAGGGTATCTGAAAATTTGGGGGCCGATCCAATTGCCAAAAATGGTACCAGATACAAAATAAATTGTTGGATGGTGGAGGTGCCAGTCCAGACTCTGTGCTCGGATACAAGATCACGAATTACTGCTTGTTGGAGGGCATGGTCCAAATTTGACACATTTTCATGAATTTAGGATTGAAATTCCATAACAATTTGAATATTTACAGGGGAAAATCGAATTTTAAAATGTGTGTTAATTTTTTTCTTGCGATATTCAAATTAAATATTGAATAAACATTTGTATGTTTCTTTGATTTGTCAACTTCAAACAATTTTTACTTTATAGCCTATACAAAATACCACCTGACGCGATTATCAAAATCTATCCGCTCAGTCCTAAAATAGGGGACAAGCATACTTTTGGCTATACGGCCCCGTATGCAAACAGCCAGGCATGCATTCGTACCCCTGCGAGCCAGGGCGGCGCCCCGCTACTAAATTATAGGTAGGCACCATTTTCGTAGCAAATTATAAGGGGAATATTTTTGCCGTTGAAACTTTTCGTCTATCTCCCGTCATTATGAAGATATACGAAAACAACCACTTTTGGCAAACATTTTCCAGACAACACTCCAGACCTATTTTTGATGTCTTTTTTCCCGTTTTTTTTTTTTCGGGAAAGTCTATGCTAAAATTCAGCTTGCCCGGAATTTTTGCAAAAAAATCCTTCGTTGCTTGGCCTAATGTTACTAATCGTAAAGAATGGTCCTAGATAATGGATATTTGGGCCTCAAAGAAGAAAATCAACGCAATCGGTGACAAAAGGTACTAAGGAAGGAAATGAAAACAAACTGAGCGTATAGTCTATATACTCTCGTAGGATAGGAAGTAGTAGAGGACTAAAATACTTCATTCCGTGTAAGGACTACAAGCAACGACGACGCCTCGAGACAGCGCCTATCTATAGCTGAGCCAATCAGATGCACCGTCGCGTCTTGTGACGTCACGGATGAGGCCGCTCAACTCTCAAGGACGAATAGCCCGAACAAGCCGAACTACCGGTAAAAAAACAAAACAGCAAAAAAGGAGTCAAATCTTTCCGATTGTTGTTGATCGCAAGTCTGTGCGGTGGTCGCTGAACTCAACTTGACACTTTGTCTCGTCATCTGTCCGTCATCTGTCACACATGGTGACAGAGTATGCACACTGTCACTCGTAACGCATCGGGTGGACGTGGTTTTGCATTTCGAATACGAACTAATCGCAAACTCGCATCTAAAACTGCGAGTGAGCATGCACAAACGGACAACACGGGCATCAGGTCATTGCCGTTTAGCATTCTAGACGCGAGGAAAGCAGGGAGTCGCTCGTTCTTTTGTTTTGTGCAGTGTAGGGGAATAAAACCTCAATACCATTTTCATCCAATTAATCCAAAATATTTACACACCACGCATATAAGAAATCTGATTTTTCTAAAATTCCCGAAAGTTATGCGTGAGAAACAGATACTTGTAGACCCTACTTAGTCGAATTCAATCACCACGTCGTCACAATGTGATAAAAAGAGGCAAAGGGGTCGCTGGTTGTCGGTCGAGGCTATGGATCTAAAAGTGAAACAATAGGCTGTAAGGTCACCGTGAAGTTTTGTTGGTCGGAAAAGCGGATAGACAAAGAAAAGTCCCTGGGGAAATTCGTCTTGTTACCAGATGGCACATGGCAGTATCGGCGTCAAATCTATACTTTCGAAAATTATATTTTGTTTTTGAGCGACAATCGAATTTCTATTATAGTACACTATAATAGTTTTAAAATATTATTTAGATGAATGACGTTAGAACATACGTCCAAGCCTAGTCCACGTCTAGTGTACTTAGCCTTTATTTTATTTTAATAAGTTATTATGGCATGTGTTATTTTACTTAACTACAATGTACATTTGTCACTTTATGCCTGTTCGCATATTATATATTGTGTTAACTTAATTTAACCCTGGTTTTATAGTAGGCGACTATGACGCTGTTATGTTAGTACTTTAGACAGAAATTTAAAAAGTCCCGGGTTCGATCCACGGTGTAGTCACTTTTTTAATTTCTGTCTAAAATACTAATATATATGAAGAATGTTTGGTTGGTTATCGCCAGATGAAAGTATTTGAGATGCAAATAAAAGTTAATTTTCGTTTTTGTTATATCCAAAAGCGTTGAATTGGTGGTGAAAATTATTCAACATTTAACTCTAAATTATGTCTCTCCCCCAAAATATATTGGTGGCCGCATAGCTCAATTGGTAAGAGCATAGCCTGGACAGCTAAGGTTTCCGGTGTAGTTACTTTTTTAATTTCTGTCTAAAAGGTACTAACATAGCGTCATAGTCGCCTGCTATAAAGCCAAGGTTAAACATATATATATATTTTTTTTTTGTTCGTATTGGTGTATGAGAATAAAAATGATATCAAATTCAAATTGACGTATCATTCTCCTAAACCTTCCTCGCAGCCATATCAGTCTTGCTCGTTCTCTTGATGAATAGTATCTCAGGCCGCGCGCAAGAACAGTTTTAAACTCTACATTTTAAATTTACAATTGCATTTCTATAATAGGTCTATCCCTCGGACCCCTACATAGAAACTTAAAACTAGACGCCCATCACTACGCCCTATACGGAAACGTATCAAAACAAATATTGGTCTGTCGTCCAGGAAAGAGTTAATTGATGTGTGCGTAGTGATTCATCCATCAATCGTGTCTGAATAAAGGATGGATGCTCTCGCCGAGTCGCTAACAGAATCATTTATTACCAGGCTCGAGATCTCCGTCATACTCGTAGGGAAGAGGAAAGAAACGCGCGCTACACAACAGAATATATCTTATTACCGCTGAGAAAGAGTCTGTCTTCGGTAACAATGACAGTTAAAAGAGTCTGCAATACCAGTGATTTTTTTCGGAATCGCTTCCTGAAGTAGATTGATATTTAAACTTTGCACAGGGAGGGGTTGTGGTTATGCATATTATATAGGGATAGGGGCTACACATATCTATGTTGGCAATTTTTTACAAAACTATCACAACAAATTCTAAATAAATTAAATTGATGTGTAGGATATGGATTTTTGTAAAATCATAAAAAATGTTAAATTTCGGGATTTATTTATGGCTAATCCACAATAAAGTTTAGAAATATTTTTTACAAGAGGGCTTGACAACGACGCAAAATTTCTTATCAATCAGCTGACGACTTGGATCCAGAAAAAGTTTAAAACAAATATCAAATATAGGTAGGTATTGAGATTTGTGCATGTCCCGTTTATGCGAACATTAGGAAAAATTACTTCCCGATAAGCATCACTTTTCTGTGTGTAACTTCGCACGATACTAGCCCAAACATGACCTCCAAATGACACGCGTGTTTTTGTTTACATTGTCCTTCGACAAGGATGATGCAGAACGTTTTTGGGTAACCCTGGGGGACACAGGGCGACACAAAGAGGCACATTTCAACCAACCCGGCACCTCCACCAACAATATTAAGACATCGTTACATAGCGGTACGCTTCGCTCCCTACTAATACATTAACTAAACGAATACATATTAAACATAAAATACACAAATTGAACAAATTAGACAATGGATAGATGTGTGTATGGAACAAATTTAAAAAACTAGAATATATTTTTAGAAAAACGATTGTGTATTTGGTCGATTCACGTCGGATGTCCCGTTACTCCATTATAATATTTGTGCAAAAAAATGAACTCACATTTGCTTTAATTAAAAACAAGTATTATATGATAAAAAGTTCTGCGTTCTTACGAAAAGTAATATGCCCTGGAAACTCAAGCTAAGTAAGATCAGGTTCTGATGTCTAATTTTGGACTTCCAACATTTCACCTCCAGGAAAATTACGTAATCATATTGAGGAAGTTGGAAATCCTATATCCCTATGTAATTATATATTTTTACAGATCAAAAACAACCTTTCTTTGAAATTGCCTGACTTGTAATTGGAATCAAAACCGATATTCTTACTTTTCATATTTTCTCATTATTTCATCACTCCAACGTTTTCAGAATTGAATAATATTCCCTCGGAATAAGATGAAAGTTGATACGTTGCTCGCTGTCTGACAACTTTATCTTTACCTTTCTTCCAACCAATGAAGAATAATAATATTCTCTGAGCCTGTCTGTTCGCCTGATACCCGATGCCACAACTCATGTTCCCTCGCGCGTGGGTGCCCCTCGTTTCTAGCGCTGGTTGGTTTTGTATTTTATTTGGCGCTGGCTTGCGGCTAGATATCTCTCCAGTCTCTACTGCCCACGTACGTGTTTTTTACGCACTGTGTATACTGTATTTACCACAAGAGAATAAAATGTGAAAAGGTTATCGAACGCCCACCACGCGTCGAAAATGCGATTTATCTCAATGCAGCAAGAAACAAAAGAATTTTGTAAACTTTTTTTTTCAGAATATGTTGTTGACACAAGCTGGTCGTATTTGTTATTTTCAAAATAAAAATATGTTCGGTATCCGTTCCGACATCGTCCGCCGAACTAACAAACTAGCCACCCACACAATAAACAATCATTGATGTGACATAATATGTCAATTTCAAATTAGTATCTAAAAAAACACAAGCATAATATATTACAATAATACATTTGTTGAATTAAACTGTTTCAGATTTATAAATGTTGGTTTGAAACTTTTCGAATATAAATCGTAATCCACTCCATCCAAACACGCCACATCGTATCTCTGCAGAGACAATGCACCACAAGTCATAACATTATAATTTATCTACCATGACAAACTCGCTTCTGCACTTACACTTACAATCTACATTCCATTAATTTTTATCATGAGGGTAACTTAGAGTAATTACATACAAATTAACTACATCACTCTTAGAAATTAAAAATCTTCCAGCAATGCTCTCTAGATTCGCTCGCAAAACAGTCTTACTGAATACCTCCACATTCATTGAAATTAGCATTCTAAAGAATCTGTGCTCATGGGTTTTGTAGAATCTATTTTTTTCCCCTTTCCACCAAAAACCCTATAAATTGTGGGGTGGCGTGGGGTGTTTCTACTTTCTTTCACTTCTAATAGTAAATGATAATTATAGGAATTTAATAGGCAATTTAATATAGTCACATAAAACGCTAGAATACTTTGCTAAACTATTTCTCAACAGGTATTTTTTTTTTACTTTTAGTAAAATGAGCATAAAAAACCTAAAACGCAAAAAAAGTATCTCTAGTTATAACACACGGGAACAGTTGTTTAATATTTATACACAAATACGTCAATCGGATGATTAGTTACACCACAAGATAACATATTACACTTATAGGGGCCCTCCGAACTGTTATCTGTGGTTACACCGTCTCTCTTACGACCGACAGACATCGTTCAAGCGTAACTCGAGAGAGGGGAGGTTTCAGTCGGCCCACTTCCAGTGCCAGCTACCGGCAATCCTCACTGAAATATTGTTCCGAGGTCGTCTTCAGTCGTTAATGCGAATGCAATGAAGCATCACAAGTACCCTGACGCCAATGGCAAATATCGGTACCTACCTACCTACCTGGGGTTCGGATCCCCAAAGAGGAGTTAACCAAAAACGGAGCTAATTTTAGGAGTAAGTCGTACTTAGCTCACATTTCCGTATCCACAAAAGGGAGATACGCATTTTTCGGAGAAGAGGGTTTATCACCCATTTGGCAGTTAGCAAATAGCTGTTTGCTCGGCCTAGAAGCATCCTACGTGTATAAAATTTTGCAATCTTGTCAATAAAGCATACATGGACGTTCCTACAGCCATAGATTTTCAAAATTTTGTCTTGATCAGCCAGAAAAAAATTCACGAATCTAGTCAATTTTGGACTTTTAACAAAATTGAAATTTGTGAAATTTATTTATTTTTTATAAATAATTTCAAAACAAATTTTAGAAATGTGTTACCATAGAGACTTATTTTTCCACTTTCGTGAGATATGTTCAAAATTTCGAACACCTGTGGTGTCAGTCAGCCGAGCGAACAGCAATTTGCCTAAAACGCATGTGATAAATTATTTATTAATAAGAGTTAAATTTTTACCCCAAAAATGGATGAAAAACAGCATACTCCTAAAAGCTAAAGATCTGAAGCTAAAGAGCTAAAGAGGGTTTCCCCCCAGACCCGATCTTGAGAAACAAAGCGTAGAATGGACGCGAACGGTCACGAGCTCTACAAACATATATTTTATCATCACAATCTGGTCTTGCAACTCAAACGCTACTTTCAGGAACGTTTATTTTTATCCCGACACTTCTGACGTTCCCATACAACCCCCCCCCCCCCCCCCCCCAAGATCCGCTGGATAAAGTGACACTCGACATTGATTGGTCTATTATTGTCGGAAATACGGCGAAAGAAGTTTATGTCACAACGTCATCTCAGAGATTCAGGAATAAACACTTTATTCAAAATGCCACAAGACGTAGACTTTTTGAGCTGAGGAGTTGATCAAACGTCCTGTTCGAAGACAATTGTTTTAACAGCTTTGTGTACGACTGGACGAAGTTCGAAATCTCAATCAAATTCGATTGGAGCCGAAAATGTGCATTCGTACTTTTCGAACTACGCCTACACTTTTCCATCAATCAAGATCATTTTTTTGTGCATAGTCAGAAAGATGGTACTAATCCTTGTGCATGGCTATAGTTTTACAAATTTTGACCCCGTTTTTAGAACATTTTTAAATATCAACCAAAAATTGCAATTTAAATTAACTTTGATGACTAGCACGAAACAAATCGATGGTTTTAGTGAACTAAATGAAAAAAAAACTATGATTAAGTTATCTGTCAGAAGGTGAAAACGGAGTAAGAAAATGTTTCTCGAATTGGGCTTCAGGAAACACTCCCGTAGGTGTAATTTTTATTATTTACTACAGTTCAGAAAAAAAATTTAAAAAAAAGTATAATGAAACTACAAATCAGAGATTAAAATGTACCCGTCTTGATGGTCTCGCCTGGAATGCGGGAGACCCGTGGTTCGAATCCCGGTTGGGGAGGACTTTTTTAATTTCTGAGCTGTAGTAAATAATAAGATAATGTTGATTACGAAAAGTACGAAAGTACTGCATCCTAGACGCCGTTACCCACAGGGTATACAGGTTCACACCTCCACCCCTAGATTACAGGTTCGAGTGAGAGTCCTTATTTCGAGCCCCGCCAGGGTAGGTTTGTTATTTCTATTATACACTCGGTTAAAATGAAATGTTCTACCACGCGTTCTCTTGGCCTTGTATCATAGTCTCACAACAATATGCTAATTAGTAATTACGCTTTCGCACTCCTTTGTCGAACACGTAGTTCTCTTATCTGTGAGCAACGACCCACTTCTACATGGTAGCGGTGATGTTATTATATGTTCTCTCGCGGACTGGCGTAAATCAAGGGGAGGACTTGAAACGTGGGTCTTTATTGTTATTTCTAGTGTCAATTCAAGCTATTATTAACTATCAACTATGATGCTATGAATGATGAGCAACAGCTGCCATATTGCATTGTATAACAATAATATATCAATGTTTAAGAATAATTATTACAATATATAGACAGGTGTCTGATCCTACAACTATCCTTTTGCCGGCGGGTGAAGATTTAACGATATTTGGTGACAGCTAGTAAGCAGTGGTAAACGAGAGAATTTATGGTTAAAAAAATTATATGCCAGCAAAAAATTGCAAAATAATATTTTTATCTCTCACTTTCTCATCAACATTTACATTTATACCAAAATCCCTTGAACTCTCTCAAATAAAAGGAGAGAAATACTCAAGAGTCAAGTGAAAGCCATTCAATTCTGGCTTGATCAGTTAGCGAGAGGTGTAAATCAAATTGAATTGAGTGGGTTTTTATTACTCTTTAATTTTAATGTATGAATGTAAATGTAACCCTATTGGTTCGATCACTGCCAGGTTTTGGTTGAAGCTACAAAAACCTTTGAAAATTGAGCAACCAATCAATCTCTTTGTATTGGGTAATGACGGGGTCGAGGGGGTCGAGGGGGGAGGGTTAAGCCCAGTAAGCTCTCTCGCAGTCTCGCTCACCGCACCGGCCACTTGACTGGAGGGAAAAGCTAGATTTACTTCAGACACTCGAATGTCTGCCACCTGCACAGACTGTATAGGGGCGGGTTTTAATAAGAACACAGCCTGTAAGGTGTAGTATTTATCCATATTATTAAAACTACATTTATTTCGAAATTAATTGATTTAATACATTTTCATTAGTGGGGAAAAAACGGAAATTAGGTTTCTTGTGGAGATATTCATCTCAAATAAAATTTCAATTTATCGTCATCCAATTAATTACATAGACACTTATCAGTCCTGGCTCTTTTGGAAATACAATTAAATGTGTAAATTAAATCAGGGGCGGATCTAGCTTTGACACATGGGGGGACCTTATTTTTGGGATGTGATTTTTGGTCGGCTTCTTCGACTATCAATAGGTATTAGTTGTAAGATAAGTAAGGAATTAACAATGGAGAAGTATAGGGGGGAGAGATTAGTCTTGCAAAACTCTTGTCTATAACTATTCACGGGTAAATCTCGGTGAAAAAGGGCCTCTTATCGCCTAAGGCGAAAATTTTGCCAAATTTGCAATTATGTAAAAGGCTAAAAAAACACGTTTAAAAATATGAAAATAGATAAAGATGTGGTAGTGATAATTAGCTATGAAATAAAAATCAGAACGCTGCCCCCCCCCCCCCCCCCGACCCGTGTATCCGCCCCTGTAAGGAACAGAAAGTTAAATACAATTATGTATCCGAATTAAATAACGTTATTCCACCATAAAGTTGTGTAATGTGTAGGCCTATGCAATTTAAATTATAAATAATAAATAGCCCTAAATAATAAATTAAAGGAGTAGTTCCAAAGACAGTATTTAATTGAATATTTTAGGTAAGGAAGGTAGATCATCGCTTAGACTGAACTGGAACGAAGATATATTTTTTTGGAATCCTATACTTGCATGTTCTAGCGCACAATTACTTGCGAGTAGATTGTAAAGTAGCTACAGCAACAGCCATGCAGTGTAGCTGGTTCTTGGCGGTGTAAGTTATAAGACGTATTAGCATAAACTTCACCAACGCCGGGATCACGAGCGCTGATGGACTTGAGGGATGAAGAGATAATATCGTCACAGAATCGTTTGTGTGTAAGCGGTACCGAATTAATTGTGTTCTAGCTGTATGCTCGCTGATAACAGTGTGTGGTAATGGTATGCTAGAGAGGAGGAGAGGTTCGAAGATCGTACGAGCACGGTGCAACATATTAATATATCGCCAAACTCAGGGTTGAGGTGAGAAATTTTGCACAGCCCAAAAAAAAACGGTGCTTAATTTTTTTTTATATTGTGTTTGTATTTTGTAAAATGATAACAACTTTTGGCCTACGTGTTACAATGAAGAATGATTGCATTGAATTTAAATATAGGGCCTATACCATTAGTTTTGTTATGCGCGTGCAAACGTTAAACTTTCTTTGTTTTCCAGATCGTTGAGGTGCGAATAATCAAAACATCGTAGAGACTATGCAAAAAAAAACAGGCTGGAATCGGAGTTTTTAAAAAAAATCGGGTTTTCTCAACAATGTTTCATGCATGATACACAACACAACTGGTGAGGCGGAATGTTGGACTACATATAAATAATTAGCTACTTTTAATGAAGACTCTTCTAAACAAAATTTGGTTGGCCTTCTCTTTCATACATTTCGATATATTGTGAAACAAATGGAATATTTTAATTATTGACAGTCAAACATTTTAGCCCCATCGACTCAATCGGAGGTCAAGTTGGGCTTTTATCGTGTTACGTGATACACGCATAGAAAACCAGACGGAAAACACATGTCATTCTCCCAAATATTATGCATTGTTTTAATAATATTGTTCAACGTTTAGTAATATATCGTTCTATCGAATAAACAGGAAAAAAAATATGCCACAAGAAAATATAAATGTAAACTATGCAAAAAGTGTTATTTGTGACATAGGAACGCACCATGAATCAATCCGTCGACAAAATAATCATCATTTAATTCGTTTTTGCGTTGAAGTTGAATTAGCAAAAATGTCGTCGACGCGAGTTGGACGTACACTCCACGAGAGAGCCGGGAAATAACGAATATTCGGTGTTATCTCTAATATGCCGCATTTCACCGCCATTCTGTTCTGCGACAGGCTTTCTGTTTATAATGGGAAACCGTTGAAAAGCTAAAAGATTTTCTTTATTGAGCCGAGCGCGTGGACTGAATGAGATTGCAAGTACACGTTTCGGTTGGGGGTTTCATCCAAGCTCACTAGACCCTGAGTATTCTTACTCAACGCGATTATGCGATTTTGAATCTGAATTTATGATCATGTTAGTATTATGTACTTCGTTGTGAGTGTTATGTATCAAAAGGGATAAAAAGAAAAGAGTAGATAATTGAAACGGACTGAGATTTCTGGTTATACGCAACGTACAATACACTTACAGAATAAACTAGATTGCATGAGCGCTATAAAAAAGATAACCTAATCTAGATACATAAATTAACATACAATGGTATAGTTATGTATCATGTTCTTCAATTTTTTTCATTTTGTGTGTTAGTAACCCACACATAACAAAAACTTGTAAAAATACAGCCAAACCTTACACACTCAAAAGAAATGAGATCTAAAAAAGTGCCAAGCTCATCTACTTTTCCACATTTGCGCATTCTTAATTCATAAACGTACAGTGTCCCGTACCACTATTCTTGAAAAGCTTGGCAAAATAGAATTTGCAACTATTAATTTAAACGTAATAGTTCATTCAAATTCTTTTTTTTTCTAATTAATTTTAATGTAATGGTCATGCAAATTCTATTTTGCCAAGCTTTTCAAGGATGTTGTTACGGGACACTGTACGTTTATGAATTAAGAATGCGCAAATGTGGAAAAGTAGATGAGCTTGGCACTTTTTTTAGATCTCATTTCTTTTGAGTGTGTAAGGTTTGGCTGTATTTTTACAAGTTTTTGTTATGTGTGGGATCTCATTACTTTTTCAAGTTCCATTGCAAAATTATTTGTTAAAATATAATAATTTTATCAAAGTCGATTTAATTGCTATGGTATTACCAATTAACAATAGAATGAAAAAATATAGTGGTCCAAAGACTTGCTTTTTGTAAACAATGTAGGCGATTATTGTCACGTAACTATAGTTACTTGTTGATTGTATGTCTGTATAAGGCTTATTTTAAAACCTTTATTTGGAAGCCTTCCAGCAATTTTTTTAAACTTTTTCTTTCAAAGGGAATTACATCACTATTACCTTAATGTCCATGTAAAATATGAACGTTGTAGCCCCACCCGTTTGGTCAGAATCGCTGGGCAATTGAAACTGACGAATTAGATAGTAGTAGTAGCCAGTAGTAACTAACATCCTTAAAGTGATTTTGAGCATGTTTCAAGTCATATTTTCACCAAGAAGGAATGCTCGTACCCCAACCAAATTTGGCATGTGTTGTCGGGTACCTAAATCCCATCGATTTTGATAGTTTTCAAATTCACATCACGTTTCATGATGGCTGGGTGACACCTCGAAATCACCCCAACTCTGCTTGCTGTATAAGGTGCCCGAGTGTGTAGCGCACCGCGGCTTGGCTGCGGCGCCCTAACGGGCACCTAGATAATAAGTATTTATTATTTTTAAATTGTTGATAAAAAAACACAAAATCTTTATTGTTGCAAACATATGAATTAAAAAAGTAAAATTATAGTAGTTTGACACACATGGTCTACTTTCCTCCTATATACAGAGAGTAATGGCTCATGAATGACGCGTAAAACTAATTAGGGAGGTCAAAGGCTAGAAGCCAACCATCGACAATCCTGACTGAAAAGTGTGTTCGAGTTTGTCTTCATGTTGGGATTGAGAAATTACCGTGAACTCTACAGAAGAAGGTGACACCGCACAGCAGGCATCCCTACGAAATACCCCCCCCCCCCCCCCCCCCCATAATTATTGCAAACAAATATGATTGTTCATTACATGAATAATGTATATCACGTAAAAACTACTAAATTATTGTGCAAGCCTATTATGGAGTGAACACAAGGATAATAAAGATGCAGAGAAATGCTAATGTTTAAATTATGTGTTTTATATTATTCAAATGCACTACTATTGGCAAACGCAAATTAACCAGCGTAGCGTCCATTATTATACCTGCCGCTTTGGTTATTATTGTAATCCGTACAAAACACCAAGGATTAACTGCTTATATGCAGACCAAACCAACTCATCACGTGATTGTTTCGAAATGCCCCGGGCAACGAGATGGATTATGAAATTACGACAAATGTGGTACCAAGTTAATACGGCCCGGGGCATACATTAACGAAGTCAAAGAGTCACAAGCAAATTGATTCATTGAAGTGAGGATTAGGAATTATAAGCGCTAGAGAGGATTTTAGCTAAGTACAAAACGAAACAGTCACTATAAAGACCACAGAATACTGGTGATACACTGGTGCGCTAGCAATCAGCTCGGACAGTACGGTACCAAGTTAATACGGCCCGGGGCATACATTAACGAAGTCAAGAGTCACAAGCAAATTGATTTATTGAAGTGAGGATTGGGAATTATAAGCGCTAGAGAGGATTTTAGCTAAGTACAAAAACGTCGAATCACTAAAGACCACAGAATACTGGTGATACACTGGTGCGCTAGCAATCAGCTCGGACAGTACGGTACCAAGTTAATACGGCCCCGGGGCATACATTAACGAAATCAAAGAGTTACAAGCAAATTGATTCATTGAAGTGAGGATTAGGAATTATAAGCGCTAGAGAGGATTTTAGCTAAGTACAAAACGTCGACAGTCACTATAAAGACCACAGAATACTGGTGATACACTGGTGCGCTAGCAATCAGCTCGGACAGTACGGTACCAAGTTAATACGGCCCGGGGCATACATTAACGAAGTCAAAGCGTTACAAGCAAATTGATTTATTGAAGTGAGGATTAGGAATACGTGCTAGGGAGGATTTTAGCTAAGTACAAAACGCGAATCACTAAACTTAAAGACCACAGAATACTGGTAATATACTAGTGCGCTAACAATCAGCTCGGACACAAAAAATATTGTTATAATTTGTTTTAAAAACCTACATTAGAATTGAAAATATATTAGGTATTCATAGTTTGGTGTCAATTTAATACGCCCCATTATTTTTATTTAAACTACTTAGTATAGAGTTCTTAATAAAAACAAAATGAGTAGTCTCTTCTTAGTCTAATCTGTTAATTAAAATCACGATGGATAAAACAGAAAGGGTGGATTCACATTATAGTTTGTACGTTAAAACGAGTTCGGAAATCGTCGGTTAAGTTCGTTGAAACTCGGCTTTCTCATCCACTAAAACCAACTTATCGCAACTTTCGCATTGTCTTCTACTCTCTGCTTCTCTAAATTCTAATCAACACCCCCAATTTATCTTTCGCAAACTGTGATATTCATTATAGTAATTATAATATACGTTCAGAATTAATAACCTAAGATTCCCACGTTGTTATAATAGGAAGGGGGGTTAATTATTTTTAGATCTCACCGTGTGCGAAAATAACGATGGTATCTGTAAGCCTCTGTTGTTACCACTTACCGACAAAGCTCCAATGCAAATATCAACAATAAGTAATATGATAATGAACAAGCCAGGAACGCATTTTGGTACTTGGGAAATGTGCAAGGTTTACTGGCCGTTTGTGAGCTAGACAATATTATGGTAATAATTGTACATTATATTTCTCACATCTTGATACTCGTATCTCATTATGTAAGATAAAGCGTTACATTGACAATCCTTCAAATGTCATTTCGCGAAAGTATCTCGAAGCTTGGCATACAACAAATATTTTTTTTATACATTATGTATAATATGTATTTATTTAAGTTGTTTTTAATATCAGGCATATTGCAGTTGTTATATTTGAATTACTGTTTTAAAATGTCCCAAAAATTCGACAAATAAGTTAAAAGGGGCTAAAAAAACCCCAAAAATTATTTTTTACCACGTGATCTATAGCACAAAACTACCTAAAAATGACCGTTTTATAAATTATATCTTGTAACTGTGATTTAACACGAATTTTTTAATTTTTTTGATCCAGAAATTTGCGAAAATTGGTGTTTTGGAAAATTTCTTGAATTGGCTTTAACCTGCTTTATTTTTTGGTCCACATAGATACAAGACCATAGTACCAATCTAAAATGTCCCTTTATAACATTGTGTCTTGAAAATGTGCCCAAATATACCCTCAAACGCGCAAAAATATGCATTCCAAAATCATAATCTGCATATTTTGACCGAACTGCTTGCCCAAATTACAAAACAAAATAAAGAGAATTTACAGAAAAGGCTGTAGAGTACGTCAATATCGGCCAATATTTTTTTGGATCAAAATCCACCAAGGTCATGGGGCATAAAGATCGTCACCATGTTATTTCTTATGGGAAATCTTTGCCGATGGGACCTAGCTCGAAAAATGTCATGTTTGACAATTTTTTGGGAGTTCATGGTGGCCCCAATAATTTTTCTGTTAATTGCTCAATTCATTACTATTTAGCCTGAATGAAATTATATTTTTTGAGTTTAGCGGTTACACGGTATTATAAGCAGTGTGTAGGCCTAGTCAATAGCTTTGTTTGCCTGTCCAACACTTTACACTAGTGTAAGTCAGTGTAGACGAATGGCTGTTTTTTGTGTTAGTGTAAGTCAGTGTAGTTAGAATGTGGTCGTTTTTCTGTACCTTCAGTGTAGCACTAGTGCTGCCAGTGCTACACTAGATTACACTGGCTATTTTGGTCGTGTAGGAGGAAACTACACTAAAAGTGCTGAGTGTTTTTTTTTTGTGGGCAACACTCGTGCTACACTGACATACTGTTTCCTTTAAAAAGAAGTACTTCCGCCGTACACTGCTCAGTGCACGTGTAAAACAGTGTAGCACTAGTGGTGGACAGGCGAACAAAGCTTTTAGTGGGACGTTCCATTACTTGCGTCCAAGCTGGAACTGTGTTCCCCCACTTTCTAGTATATGAATGCTTATATAACGAGTTTTACAGAATACTTACAAAAGTAATGGAATATTCGTGTCAGAAAAAATTGTTTAAAATATAAAGTTAGATAAAATAAATAAAAGCATTATTGTTTTTAGTCACATAACTGATTTTCAGAGAGGCTGGGACATTAGACTTAAAGTAGACCAAGCCAACCCTGTAGGCGCGGACACCATCGACAAGCGAACAGTAACCATGTAACTAGAGATCGGCACATTTAAGTACGAAAAACCGATCGACCAAGTTGGACACGATTCCACGCGCAGACAGTGCCAGAATCAACGTCTAATTCGGAATAATCTTAGAATCTATTGTGTGCCTCGTTGCTAGGACGGCTCCAAAGTCACCGTGTACATATTTCAAAGCCAAGAACTGATAGACTTCAGACTAAATCAGAAGTTAATTAACTTCTGTCTAGAGCGGAAATCGAACTCTGGACCTTCCGATTTGGAAGCAGAGACGCTAACCACACAACCAGCTCAGTACCTACTTTGACAATTTTGCGAAA
This sequence comes from Sweltsa coloradensis, assembly GCA_024449915.1. Classification (NCBI taxonomy): domain Eukaryota; kingdom Metazoa; phylum Arthropoda; class Insecta; order Plecoptera; family Chloroperlidae; genus Sweltsa; species Sweltsa coloradensis. The sequence goes on along the minus strand of JAMZAV010000243.1, from coordinate 649,146 downwards.
TGTTGTAAAGTGTCAGGATATGTGAATAACTGTAAATTTAATTCTGTTGAAGATACATGAAAGTATCATCACAACTTTGGTAGTCGTTTTAGTTGTAAGTGCACTACTACTTAAAAACATCATCGCATAACAAAGAAGCGTGCGAAGAACTTGATACCATTTTAATTTGATGCTTCTAGCATTTACGTAACATTTGTTAAGGTTGGCACCGGAAATGAGGTAAATTTAAAAATATAATTACTTAATTACCAACTAGAAAAAACTTTTGCAATAGTATATTATTGTAAGGTATCATTAAATAATTAAATTCTTCTTTATAAAATGTGAATATAATGAAATATCACAATAACATAACCAAAGAAGTTATTATCGATTGTTTGCAGATTGACAACGTTGGCGCATACCGTACATGCATGCAATCATTTCTTCTCGACCCGGTAGTGCAATCTTATAGTATCGCGTAATGAACAGCCTGTGTAGCTGCAATTAGAGGGCCATATTAGGAGATTATGAGACTCTTTTTCTTTTGTTTGCAGTCTTTGTAGCCTCCTCCATCCCTTCCCACGGACCTGCTTGTGAATGTGTTTTTTGATTATAAAACAATGCGATACATATTTTTAAATTGAAATTTATGCAAATTAAACATTTTAATATTATTAATTACTATTTCGAATATTAATTATTATTACTGTCATGTAAAAATAAATAATTATATTATAATACAATATTTAAATAAATTATTAATAAGCATTTCGAATAATAATAATTATTACAATCATGAAAAAATAAATTCAAGTTTGCACAATACACATGCTAAATGTAGTAGTTAACTGGCGATCAACGCGAGGCTAATCGAGAGAACAATTGAGTCATGACGCACGAGTGGGCGTTCAAAGAGAGACGACAATTTGTCAAAGGCGAGGAGAAGAAGAGGAGAGAGAGTCGAGATAATGAGAGAAAAGTAGAAAAGATGACAATGGATTTGCACAAGAGCCCTCTTTGCTTTGAAGCCGAGTCTGAGGGAAGCTGGAGGGAATTTTAACGAATGAGCAAATTATAATAGTTTACCATTTAATAGACAGCGTTCGTCCCACTTCCTGTCTAATGTAATGATTACTTTTCCACGATTGCTTAAAATTACAGTTATTTTAACTCTAGATGTATCTGCGTTTCCAAATGGTCTAAATCTAAACTAAAGTAGTATAGTGAGAGCTGTTAGCGGAAAAATATTGCAAATCCGGATACCAGCGCCAAATTTTGCATGGGGGTAGATAAAAATATCAGAATTAAAAATCCGCCGGAGGCAAGCGATATCATACCCCCAACACCCCCTAAATAATCCCTTAAAATTAGAATAATTCATAGCTCTAACTTAAAAAGAATTTTTATTCAAATTAGTTATTTAAATTATGTTTTAATGTTTTTTAACCCAACGGCCTACTCTCATTTTCTAAACCACATTTTTTCAACCCCCATCCCTAATTGTTTATAATATTTTTAAACCCTTTATTTCCAGCATTTACCAGTGAGGCACCTAGGGAGTTATCAGCATGAAATTTGGCATGATGGTTCATATAACCTGAAAAATAATAATCCGCCGGGAGGCAAGCGTATTCCACCCCTTTTGTTCTCTACCACCCTTAACTTTGGGAAAAACGTAAGGTAGTATTTAATACATTTTGAATATTTCAATTGCTGATTAAAATTATGAGTCGATGTGTTATAGTCCAGTCAACAAATCATTCATACACTAGGAAAACGCTAAAATCCCGCCGCGTTGATGGATGAGCTTTTTAAAATTTTTAGTTTGCATGGGATATCTTTACTTTTGCAAGTTCTTTGTTTTGCTGCCTACGCATTGTAGCTGATTGTTGTCAAGTTTCTTTTGTTACCTGTCAATTGGTATTATTTACTGTAAAAACTTATATTAAAAGCTTTATTTCTATAGATTCTGGCTAAAATATTTAAACTTTTTCTTTTTAAAAAGGGACTACATTACCATAAACCCTTTAAAGTCCATGTATAATATGAACGTTGTAGCCCCCCAGTTTGGTCAGAATTGGCCCAAATGGCACGAAAATATCGCACCAAAAAAAACAAAAACTTTTATTAAAAACTTTATTTCTAGGAATTCTGGTAACTTTTTCAACTTTTTCTTTCAAAAGGTACAACATCACCATAACCTTAATGTCCAGTATAATATGAACGTTGTAGCCCCACCCGTTTTGGTCAGAATTGGCCCAAATGTCACGAAAATATCGCACTAAAAATCGAAAAAATCGGGAAAAGTACGATATTCATGAGAAATATTTCTTCGATTGTACCCCAAAAACAATACCACCTCTAAGTTCAGAGATTTCGAAGGTCCTGTCAAATTTTCATCAAGATCGGATATGCCGTTTGCCTGTAGAGAGTTAACAAACAGACAAAAAAAACCCAAAAAAACAAAAAAAAAAAAAAAAACCCCGAGCTAAATTTTTTGGGGGTCAGTGAAATTGAAGTCTTCGCTTCGCTCATCCAAAAACAAACAATTTTTTCACCCCCAACCCTAATATCATACTTTTAGTGACAAACACTGTTTGGTAAGTTACCAGCATGAAATTTGGCATGGCGGTAGTTAAAAATATAAGAATTACTATTCCGTTGAGAGGCAAACAATATTTTACCCCTAGTGCCCCTCTATCATCCCTAAAAATTGGATTTGGTACTAGGTCGTATTCAGTACATTGAAATTTTTAAAATTATCCAATAATATTATGCTCAAGCATGTTTCCATCCAATCAACCTAATTTCTCGTGTTTTTTTCCACCCCCACCCCTAATAGTGATTTTTTTCATCAACACTTATTAGCATGAAATTTGGCATGGTGGTAGATAAAAATATAAGAATTACTATTCTGTTGGGAGGCAAACGATATTATACCCCTAGTGCCCTCTATCATCCCTTAAATTGAATTTGGTACTAGGTCGTATTCTATAAATTGTAGTTATTAAATTATCTAATAATATTATGCTCAAGCATGTTTCCATCCAATCAACCTAATTTCTCGTGTTTTTTTCTACCCCACCCCTAATAGTGATTTTTTCATCAACACTTATTAGCATTAAATTTGGCATGGTAGTAGATAAAAATATAAGAATTACTATTCCGTTGGGAGACAAACGATATTTCACCCCTAGTGCCTACTATTATCCCTTAAAATTGGATTTGGTACTAGGTCGTATTCTATACATTGTAAATATTAAAATTATCCAATAATATTATGCTCAAGCATGTTTCCATCCAATCAACCTAATTTCTCGTGATTATTTTTACCCCCACCCCTTATAGTGATTTTTTTCATCAACACTTATTAGCATGAAATTTGGCATGGTGGAGATAAAATATAAGAATTACTATTCCGTTGGGAAGTAAACGATATTTCACCCCAAGTACATCCCTTAAAATTGGAAAGAGTGTTCATGATTCGTTTTTTTCATGGGTGGTTATCTGGAGATTTTATTCAATTAAAATCTAATAAAAATTCAATAGTTTTGGTTTGTTTAAGAAATACAATAATAAACATGTTACATGTATCTATGTATGGTATGGTATCTATGGTTACATGGTACGGGGTGGTATTTTCATACCATTTGTTACGAGTTTTGGGGCTGTGATATTACACTGTCACTTCAGACGAACAAACCGTCATTTGTTTAGAAAACTGCATTGAGAAAAGAAGCTGCTATAAAATACCACCTTGTACCATGTAATTATAGATACCAACGCATAACATGCTTATTATTGTATTTCTTAAATAAACCAAAACTATTGAATTTTAATTAGATTTTTAATTGAATACTTTCTTCCAGATAACCACATGAAAAAAAACACAAATTCATTGAACAACTCTTTCCAATTTTAAGGGATGTACTTGGGTGAAATTCGTTTACTTCCCAACGGAATAGTAATTCTTATATTTTTATCTATCACCATGCCAAATTTCATGCTAATAAGTGTTGATGAAAAAAATCACTATTAGGGGTGGGAGTAAAAAAAATCACGAGAAATTAGGTTGATTAGATGGAAACATGCTTGAGCATAATATTATTGGATAATTTTAATAATTACAATGTATAGAATACGACCTAGTACCAAATCCAATTTTAAGGGATGATAGAGGGCACTAGGGGTAAAATATCGTTTGCCTCCCAACGGAATAGTAATTCTTATATTTTTATCTATCACAATGCCAAATTTCATGCTATAAGTGTGTGATGAAAAAAATCACTATTAGGGGTGGGGTAGAAAAAACAAATTAGGTTAATTGGATGGAAACATGCTTGAGGATAATATTATTGGATAATTTTAATAATTTCAATGTATTGAATCGACATTGTTACCAAATCCAATTTTAAGGGATGATAGAGGCACTAGGGGTAAAATATTGTTTGCCTCCCAACGGAATAGTAATTCTTATATTTTTATCTACCACCATGCCAAATTTCATGTTGGTAACTTACTAAACAGTGTTTGTCACTAAAAGTATGATTATTAGGGTTGGGGGTGAAAAATTGTTTGTTTTGTATGAATGATTTGTTGACTGGACTATAACACATCGACTCATAATTTTAATCAGCAATTGAAATATTCAAAATGTATTAAATACTACCTTACGTTTTTCCCAAAGTTAAGGGTGGTAGAGAACAAAAGGGGTGGAATATCGCTTGCCTCCCGGCGATTATTATTTTTCAGGTTATTATGAACCATCATGCCAAATTTCATGCTGATAACTCCCTAGGTGCCTCACTGGTAAATGCTGGAAATCAAGGTAAAAATATTATAAACAATTAGGGATGGGGGTTGAAAAAATGTGGTTTAGGAAATGAGAGTAGGCCGATTGGGTTAAAACACATTAAAACATAATTTTAATAACTAATTTTAATAAAATTATGTTTTGGGTTAGAGCTATGAATTATTCTAATTTTAGGGGATGATTTAGGGGGTGTTGGGGGTGAGATATCGCTTGCCTCCCGGCGGATTTTTAATTCTGATATTTTTATCTACCCCCATGCAAAATTTGGCGCTGGTATCCGGATTTGCAATATTCAAGTGTTCCTTCCCCTTTACAGCTCTCACTATAGGAATCATCAGCTGTCTGTATGGACGTTTTGGATATAGTAGGCCCTAACTCACAAACACATGGAAGTGATATAACATTTGCGGTTGTCGTAAAATTAATGACACATGGTACGAATAACTTTGTTTAAATCTAGTTTTGAAATTACTAAAATAAATAATAAAAACTTTTGTGTCTAAGAAAAGCAATGTATACATTCACCGGCCATGATCGTAGTGTTCTTCCTTCTAGTGCAAGTTTGGAGATTTCACGCACGTAGCACGAAAATAATAATGCCAATGGTCGTCTAGTTTTTTGGATGAGCGAAGCGAAGACTTCAATTTCACTGACCCCCCAAAAAATTTAGCTCGGTTGTTTTTTTGTTTGTTTGTTTTTTTTTTGTCTGTTTGTTCGCACGATTCCGGGCAAACGGCATATGCGATCTTGATGAAAATTTGACACGGACCTTCGTTTTTCTCTGAACTTAGACGTGCCACGTTTTTGGGTACAATCGAAGGAATATTTCTCATGAATATCGCATTTTTACGATTTTTTTTCGATTTTTAGTGCGATATTTTCGAGACATTTGGGCCGATTCTGACCAAACGGGTAGGGCTACAACGTTTATATTTCACATGGACATTAAGGTAATGGTGATGTATTGCTTTCTGAAAGAAAAAGTTGGAAAAGTTAGTCAGAATCTATAGAAATAAAGCTTTTAATATAAGTTTTTTTGACTTTTAGTGAGATATTTTCGTGCCATTTGGGCCAATTCTGACCAAACGGGTGGGCCTTCAACGTTCATATTATACATGGACATTAAGGCTATGGTGATTTAGTGCCTTTTAAAAGAAAAAGTTGAAAAAGTTAGCCAGAATCCATAGAAATAAAGCTTTTAATATAAGTTTTTACGGTAAATAATACCAATTGACAGGTAACAAAAGAAATTTGACAACAATCACGTACAATGCGTAGGTAGCAAAACAAAGCACTTGCAAAAGTAAAGATATCCCACGCAAACTAAAAACTTTAAAAAGCTCATCCATCAACGCGGAGGGACTTTAGCGTTTTCCTAGTACATATTGAACATTAGAGAGCTACAAGTGTCTTGTCTACGTGAAGAGATATAATAAAAACGATATAAATATATTTATAATTTGAAAGAAGACGTCAGTAGCATTCAATAGTTCATAGTATGTGTTCTGTACCATCAGCGAGGGAACCCTGGCCACATCGGACTTGTGTTATTTTCTAAAGTTAGGCTCGCAGAAATTCGTGAACATATGTAACTGTAACAATGAGTTATATCTCGGCTTCCTTTTTTTACCAGTTGTGAGTTGTGACTGATGGCGTTATCGTTTTTACCAAGCCGGTGTTTTATTGTTCTATTCTGTTATTAGAACCCAAAAATCTGTGTGTCTATTTGCGAATGTACTGCAAATACAATTTTAAATTAATCATCAATTACACAACATTCCTGCACGTAACGTTCATGCAGTTTTTGTTTTATTCTATACTTAGTATAAAGCTGACGAATAAACATTCGTTTTTAACTTTTGTTAATGTTCTTATTTCTTTTTAAATCTAAACTTACAAAAACTTTTGATAAATTGTCCTTTACATACAAAGTTACACGGGTAGACCTACATACATTTTATCTCTATTGAACTTTGAATACATCTCAAAGTTAGAGAATCTTCGACAAATGGGTGTACTGGTAATTTGTGCACTTCGCAGTTTAGATCCGTGTTTTGCACTTATGTATTTACGTTATAAAAATCTTACAAAATAACGAACAACCGACGAAGAATTTTTTACAGATCGAATTTGTTATTTTTTTAAAAATAACTGTGTCCTGTAGAGTATAATCTGGCGTCAAGTTCTAGAGCAAGCAAACCCGACAGAAATGTCCTGGATTATGGATAATTTCACGGATGTTTTCAATGGGTCCAGCTGCGGCCCCAGCCCCTGATCGGGAATCGGGAAAATTTTCGAAATTTTAATAAACCAACCAAATATAAAAATACGTAGAAAATTTGATTCAGTCTCTTTCCAATATTTGGTTCTAACTATTTGTTGAGCACATATTTTCTAGCATCAATTATATTAGAATTAATATTGAAATCGTTTAAACGGAATGACGTTTTAGCTTTACATCAGGCCTAAAGTTAAAACTATCTATAGGTACATACAAACCAGATTTTTTTCAAATACTTGAGTCAAAGATTCAAATACAAAATCCACATTGATTGGACCAGCCATTCCCCATTATAAATGCGTATGTATTTAAATTTAAGCATAATTATTATTTGTAATACAATGTGCAGTAATTCAATTATCCTATAATTCATACTAGTATTCAATATCAAATTGTCTATAAATCTGGGTTACCGACCCCTGGTCTAGTGAAACGTACACTTACGAGACAAGATCATGTCCGAGTGTTAATGTTTAGGCTACCCTTTCACTCGTACAAGAAAAGCGTTTTCCGGATAGCGTGACACAACTAGGGCCTTCCCGCCACGGGGCGTGGGGAGGAAGTGTCAATAAAAGCAGTGTGGTTGATAAGCGGGTAATGAAGGCTTAATGCGACATCAACCTCGTTTTTTCATTTGAAATATTTCAATTAGAGTGACCAAACATTGTAATATACTTTACAAGTAATCGATTTCAGTGTTGGGTATCAGAGGTCTAGCATAGCAGAGTGGAGGTATGTAGGAAAACTGAGCATACAAACAAAAAACAGCTTGATTGAAGTTATTTTCGCGCAGTGTTCAGTGAGCGAAAACTTAATTAAAACCTCGATTGACGAATCAATTAACGCGATTGAATCGCAATGAAATGAAAAGCGGATAAATGAATAACGGAAGAATTAGTAAATGAAATTGATTGATGGTATTGATAAATTAAAACTGAAAAACAAATATCTTGCGTGTACGATAATGTCATAAAATAAAAGATCTATAAAGACACTGTTTGCGAGGCATCTTTCAAAATATCTCCGACTGCAAATTAGAATAACGTATAGACCAAACCGCTCGACGCGTAGGAGGCCTAATAACTACGGGGGGGGGGGTTGCCCCCTCCATATTCAGAGGGGGGCGAAAGGGGAAAGATTTTGTAAACTACAACAACACAACAATAAAACAGACAATCTTCACAATTTTATAATTCAGCGACGAAACCTCGCTGAAATCTAGTAAAAAAACTACCATCATTTGCATTTGCAATGTTAAAAATTAAAACATTTCTGGACACCCACACTAGCTGCTTCCCCCGCCCATTGTCCCTCACTGAAAATCTGTTAGGCCTACCTATATATGACTGAGTGGGTTCTAAATACGATTTTTTTTTAAATTTACTTTATTAATTTACATAATTTAAAAAAATAACATCTTAGGGCGAAAACTGTGAGTTAACCCGAATTTTTTAAGCTTGTGAAATTTGTGGAAATTTGACGATGTTTTTGGTGACCGAAATCCTCCAGGGTCACGGGCAAAGATCGTAACAATATCATTGATATTATTTCTTATGGGGGGGGGGGAGATCCGGAGATTCTTGCCGATAGAATCTAGCTCGAATTAATAAAATCCAAAAATTTAAATTTTTAAAATTCCAGCTCGCCCGAGGATCGAACCCAGATCTCTCGCTTACCCCGGGGAAGCCGGTAATTTCTGGATTACCTCGAGTTATTAAATATTTTTTTATTTTTTTTAAAGCCAACACAAAAAAATGCTTTGAAGCTAAATATTATTGTTACCCGCCAGCCATTTCGATTAGAACAAAACAATGCATGGTTTCATTGATTTGTGCATGATTTCATACACAAAGGCAAAGGTGTAGCCGGAAGCTAGGGGCAACGCTGTCAGTGTCACCCTTAGGTTAGGTGTCACCACCGGAAAAAATTATGTCTACTGGTAAAAAATCTAAATAGACACAAATCCCGCTCTTCTCCAAAATGTAGGCCAAGGCCTATGTCGTGTAGGCTATTACTTAACCAAACAAGAACCAATAGTCCTATTTTTGTCTAAACATGGTTGCCACAGAATAATATGTTATGGTAATTGAATTTACAAAAAACACAACTAAATTACCGGCAACTACGTAATGGAAATTATATTGCTTTAAAATAATATCGATTAGAAGAAATCATCAGCTACGAGAGTAATGATGAATGACACTCAAGAATGTTGGTTCCTACATCCTGTGTTACGGACGGCGGTGGAGAATGACCTCATATTTTCGACGGGTAAAGGTCCTTGCCCGCCGGTAAGCACTGCAGAATGCGGTGTTCTTGCGCGCCCGAGTTGTATTGGGCCTATTCTAGTGAGACGTACGTCTACTGTACGTAGTATCAGCCTATCTATTGGGGACAACTAGCGACTAGGACTTATTTGAATCTATTACATTACAGGTCTAGCCTCTCTATCCGTCCAATGTAACACAAGGCCAGCAAGCAGCGTGGACGTACGTACGCTCGCCACACATCGGAAGTGTGCACTCGCAACGAACATTTTCTGACGTTTACAGGTTATTCAACTAACGTCTCTTTCGAAAGAAAATCTGTTCGAGCCGTTGGGTTTACAATGAGAATTATCACACCCACGCATTGGTACACTATTCGTACTCTTAATAAAGAAGTAAAATAACCGACGAAGAGAAAAAACAAATACCTACCTAGTGTAGCACTAGCAGGCCTAGGACTAAAAACATGGAACTGTCGTGAATCTGTTTTCAACACGAAAAGGTGACCGAATTAAAGATTTCGAAAGTAGGCCTACAAATTGTTTTTACATTGGAATTATAGTAGGTGTGATAATACGTAGGCCTATTGTAGTGGGAGGAGCTACCATGCGCGTTGCTTGACACTGCAAACATGTTTAGTAAGTGAAACATAGGGTTTCAAAGATGTCATTTTCAAGTCGCGACAACGTACACATTTTATATTGGCGCAATAAAAGTATTCATTCACTCCCTGTTTATGTTAGACACACGGCTAATAATATAATAGCATGACAGTGTGTATTGTTTGCATGCCCCCATTCTTGACAAGTGTAGTCCATTCCCCCTTTCGGCTTGCGACAGACAAGTAGCATTCAATGCATAGGCCCTATTCCGGTTGTGCCTATAACATCGATCCCCCCCCCACCCAGAAAAAGACAAACACATACCCCTACACATCCCAATTATAACAACAATTTACAAATTAGCCTAACAACATATTGCACAAAAGAATATTTTCTGCGATAAAGCAACTATGGCAGAATATTACAGACTTAAAAAATTAGATCGTAATACATTGAATTGTTTATTTACCTTATTTAATGAAGACACGATTTAATACACGACTGGTTTCGTCACCAAATTTCACAAAATGGCGCTCGGCGATCGTAGCGCAATAGTGGATGATAGACAAGTTAGTAGTTGGAACAAATTCAAACAGAAGTGTGGCTGCGCGCCATCTATTGGCAAAACGGGCAGGCAACGAGACTCGCACGCTATTGGACGAGCCGCTTTACGAGCCAAATTTAAAAGTAGTACATCGACACAGCTCAAAGGTTTAATTACGCACAGGTAGCACAACGTATTTTGTGCAAATCGAAAGAGAAAAGTTCAAACTTGAATCATCATCGATCATTTAGCCGAGGAAAACCTTAAAGTCGTTGATAGACGAGGGATCGAATTATGATTCATTTCATTCTTCTGTTCATTCATGGTCATTTTGCTGGTCATTCTGTTGTAAACGATAAGGAATTTCACAGAACTGTCAATTAAACATGGTATTATACTTACTAGTTACTTCATTCATGAATGAAACGCAATTTTAGAATAAATTATTTTAAAATGCATAAAATACGTGTTCATTCATGGCATCACGACGCTCTTGACTCCATCTCAGCGCACCTACGAAAGGTGCACAACATAATATTTTACTTGCTTTTACTCATCTATTAAAATGCTACGATTAGAATAATTCTTCGTAACTAAATAAAACACTGGATATTTCTGGTTACCTCAAAAGCACATTGGATAAGTGATAAATTAGTAAATTATTAATTAGATTGCGGCGTTTAATGATTGTTTCTAGTTTTATTTCATTGCTTCAATCCCTCTTCACCATGCGCTAGGCTAGTCCCTCCTAAACGCACATTGATTGAAACAAAATAACGTAAGCAAAAGAATATTACAAAATGTATTATCATTCAGTTTGAAATGTGTACACAAATAATATTACCAAAATATAAGTTTTTGCAACCAAGAAATCACATTAATAAACAAAAACGTTTATTATTTTAAAATCATAATAATATATTATTATTGTGACGGCCATCATCAACAATAGGGGTTACGTCTAAGTTGAATATTGTCAACGGTGGTACCGTGGTGTAAGAGAAATAGAATCATACAATGTTATCTTAGAATGTGGGAAGCTTTCGTCGGATCGGATTTCGCTAAAATTTAAGATATCGTGTGCTGTAGCCTGGGATCTTAATGTGTGATATTTTATTACACTTCAGTAATAACACAATTATTTCACTTCACCCTTTCAATACTCATTTATATTTCTACTCTTTCTAATAATATGATGCTTTTCATTTAAATTTAAAATGGTCTGCTTTTAATTTAATGTCTTCCACTGAAAATCAGTTATGTGACTATGTGGGTTCTAAATTTATAACATGAAAACACGCTATTATTTTTATATTCTTACAACGCTCGTTCTTTGAAAAGAGAGTACTTTTTTATCTGCACTTAATTAACAAAAAAGTATACATTATGTAAATGATACCTAACATTGGAATACTGTTAACAATAGGTTTCTTATATTGTAAAGTTTTTTCTACCCAATCATCGTGAAGAGTATTTGAATTTATTTGAAATACGTACGTACCTTCACAGTCGTTCAAGAACTACAAAAGTATTCTCATGTTACTTTGACCTGTGGAGCAAATGAATCTATCATAACGGTTAGTAATCTTTTCACTATTAAAATATACTTCTTCTAATATTTTTTTGTTTGTATTTGTGAGTACTCCAGATTGATTACGGTGGTTGAATGGATGCCCTTACACCTTAACAAGAACTCAAGCCCTCGGAAGACAATATTGTATTGACTTACCAATAGAGAATAGAGATAGATAATATAGCTCGTCCCATTCAGGTATAAAAACTTATTTACAAAAGTCAACAAATAAATCTAAACATTATGATTGAAGAAATTTCGAAATGGCTCACCCATACATAACAACAATATCGTTGTCCTAGTAGAGTCTACTTTGTTGATTCTGGCGCAGTTGCGGGTGGAATTGTGTCCACTTCAGTGTATGAGTTGAGTAGAGAACTCACCGTTTGGCGAACAAGAACTGGTCTGGCCAATTATTTTAAATTGAATTTTACCTACATGAAATACAATGTGTCATCATATTTTGATTAATTTCACAGGTATGGACAATTTGTAATCGTCTAAGTACCCTCAAGAATGTAACTAGGACATTATGGACGTTATTTCTATTTCTGGAAAGTAAATTTTTAGAAGAAAAAACAATGTGCGATCTTCGTTTTTGTTTATTAGATTAAGGGCGCGTCAACCGTTAGGTCGTAATGCGCCACTCTAGCCTGAGGGATGTCGTGAGGAAAACCCCATTGCTGGTCAGGACCAGCCTCGGGTATAAGGGGAGGAAAGATGAAATTCTCACGTCGCGATCGTCGTCGACTTTGTCATTGTTCGTGTTAAATTTCATTTGAGTTTTGATAGTCTCCTCCCTTACGCAATTGTTCTATTCGATGCTATGAGTGATATAAGTTAATGATGTAGGACAATGTCAGTAATAATGGGCGTCCAAGAAGGGGGAGCAGTGGGGGGGGGGGGGCAATTGGTGCTCTTGCAAAAGCTGCATTGCCATTTTGAACTATAGGCCCTACATATCACCGAGATTATATACCACCGACCCAATTTTTTATTTTATTTTATTTTATTTATTTTATTTATTTATTTATTTTAACGTCTATCCTATTCAGTTATAAAAACTGATTTACAAAGGAGGACAACTAAATAAATCTAGCTACATAAATGCAGACACAACAATGAAATAGTAATATCACAACAATGCATTAAAAACTCAACAAATTTGATAACAAATAAAAAGGATATTAAATGCAATTTATGAATGAATCAAATATAAATATATATATATAATATAAATTGTTTTAGTTTCTGCTCTCTATGAAAACAAGTTTGTGAAGGAAATTTCCATGAACATGTGCCTTATATTATGAATAACGGAAATTCTAGCGGTATGGCCAGAATTCTCTTGCAGATCTCCAATACGTCCGCACAGGCGCGAGCGTACCAAATTGAAGCGTCAATCTAACCTATTCAAAATGGCAATTTGGCGTTTAAATTTATGCTTTTTTAATGCAATTAAGTATTTTACCGGATTGATTGATATGGTTTGGTTTGGTGCAGCAAAGGAATGCACAAACAGAAACAAATATAAGTTATTGCATAAGGGAATTTAGAAATCATTTGGTGGCAATGGCTAATATGCTAACCTGTCAAACTGACGGTTATCTTTAAAAATATTAGGGCTACAAATTGCTCCCATCTACTTAACACGCAAACTGTAATTTCAAGATAGCTTCTAATTGACACGCCAGTGGACCAATGACTGCGGATATGATGATGACAATGACTACTATAGATGTTAAATATCAATGGGTATGGCATTCAAACTCAGCATAGTCATCCCCTCGAATGTTGAACAATACATTAGTGTACCGACAGTGTTGGCTCGAGCGTTAAGCGCTTGACTCTGATTCGGGAGGTCCCGGTTTCAAATCCCGTTCAGATCGGCAATCCTGACTGAAATTTTTTTCGAGGTTTTCCTCAGTCGTTAATGTGAATGCAAGGGATTGAATCCTCTTAATCAGCCCTCGGACATTCCTTCACAATTGTCCTATCCACAACATACCTAGTTAGACACCTGAAGAGGGTCATGAACTGCACCCTGGGCAGGCTTCCCCCAAAAATTATTATTAAATTAAAGTGATAAAAATTTACAAATTAAGTTCCAATTAATCCTGCTAACATGCACTTTGCTATCCATGTTAAAAGCGTATTAATAATAAACAATCTGCAGCACTAGAATCATTGAGTAAAGAACGTTCTATCAATGCTAGAATGGTTTGTATGTGCATTTTTTAAGTCATTACCAAAATTTAAGTGTTAATTATGTTTGAATTATTGCACGAAACAACTATAGGAGCATCAGTGTATCTTCGACTTTGAAATTCATATCTATAAACAGTGCCACAACAAACAAGATTAAACTACTTATTGTATAACAATGAAATCATTGAGGTAATATAGATAATAATTGGTGGACTAAAATTTAATAAAAGTAAAACCTTATTGATCCAGAAAGTGACACTATAGAAGTGTGTTTGTAACCCTGGAAATCTATGTTACGTTTTTTTTTATATGTGAACTGTTTATGTAACGGAGATAAAATAAAACCTATCCGGGATATTAGTAGACATTGTGTAAAGTAATTTCAGCCACAGATAAAGCTGTTTCATAAACATAATTATCGTGTTTTAATCAAGAAAATGTCCGAAAATTACTTTTATGGTGCTTTACTCACTCTTACTTTACAAACACGGTTTTTCTTTCCCCAACGTTAAAAGTAATTCGATTTGTTGATTTAAAATGAATGTGTGACATTTTCCCCCAAAAAGCAAAAGTGCAAACTCTAATTAATTCTCAATAAGCATATAAAAGTAAAAGTCGGTAGAACTCCGAATATGGCCTTCAGACAAATTAATGTAACCACATATTTTACAGCTGTCTCGGAACCCTGAAGTTTCAATCTTAGTTTAGAAATTTACGAACTATTATTCTACACCGTGTTGAGAATTACTGCCTTTTGAGTCTCGAATCTCGATGTAAATATTGGGTTGAAGATCAAGTTGTATTGATTTCTTGTAGCTGTATTATGTCCTTTTTATGAATGGGATTGTATTTACCTTTTTTTGATTTCCATATACTTGTAAAAAAATTTCTTCATGTGTAGTCTCTACGTTATGGCACATTGGGATAGAAAACTTCAATAAGGGTAGTTTATTCTTGTCAATTATTATTATATCCAGTCTCTTGTGATGTATAGTTTGGTCTGTTATATAAACTGTGCGGTAGTAGTACACTTTGAAATCTACATTTGTACTTTCTCTGGTTTGTATTTGTAGTAAGGCGTGTGGTTGTGTGTTTGTGTGTGTGTGTGTGTGTTGGTTGTGTGTGTGTGTGTGTGTGTGTGTGTGTCAATGAGGTTGTTTGATGCGTTTTTGATGAACAAGTTGTTGACTAGTGATGGCACGATATTATGTTCTTGTTTTACTTAATACATTTCCAAGGGCTCCGCCGCCAGAAGGACGGGATAACAAACGTTCTACTGTAACCTATTGTTGCCCCCCCATATACTGTACAATTATCTGGCGGATGATCCGTTTCCCAAAGTTACCCCCCCTTTCCCAATCATACAGTTGGAAAAAACCACGAATCCGCGTTCTCATCATCAGGCACCCATCAACCGTAATTTGGCCATCAGGCGCTTTACATGCCACTCACGGACAAAGCTTTTCCCGTGAAGAGTAGATGATTACATGATTGTTTACTGTTGCATCTATGTATAAACTATTTTTTATAATTGTTCGTCGCAATCACTCTGTCTTGAATAGCCATCATAAAACCTTCTGTTTCTCCAAATAGTTCCCCGTTGTTTAACCACCTATTTGATGCCTTATATCTACGTGTTCTTTATGTAGTTCATCATAAATTTAAGGTGACCAGACGTACCGGTTTGACTGGTACAGTACCGTTTTCAGAACACTTGTACGGGTGTCCCGAGAGACTCATTAAAATGACGTATTTGTACCGGTTTGCAATTTTGGAGGGGAAGTGTCCCGGTATTCTGTCAACTGTACCGTGTGCAAGGATAGTTTTACTTGAAAAAATACACTCCTCTGATAAATACTAACAGTAATAATATTGAAATAGTTTTTCCACTTTCAAGAAGATAATTAATTTTTTCTAGGGGTGTGCAAGTATTATTCAGTGATTTTGGTGGAGGTGCCGGGTAGCCTATAGCAAATTTGCCAGAATTCGTACAAATGGTGGTGGTGATGCCGGGTCGCGCGCGAGTGTGAAAACGTAAAAATCGTTATTCTTCATTACCTTACCAACCCTGAATATCCGTTTTCCCAACCTCAGTCTTTTGATACAAATTTGTGTTCTTTTTGGAAGTTCTGAACATTTTTTGGTAAAAATATGCCACTATAATGTTTGTATCAACATTTTCATGTAATACCACTTACTACTGAATTATATGTCATAGCTTAGCCCTTATAATAACATTTATGCTTGATCATTAAAATGATCGAGAGAGAGAGAGAGAGAGAGAGAGAGAGAGATTACATTTTTAAATCAATTAGATGTTATTCTTTCATTTTTGTAGCCAACATATTATAGACATATCAATAAATAAAATTAATATAGAACATGATTGTAAAAAATGAATATAGTCAGGTAAAAGTAAAATTTAAAAAAAGACCAAGTACTCGGACCCTAATTGGACTCGATACTTGAGTTATTTTAAGTACTTGGACTGGACTTGAATTAAAAAATCAGGACTTGCACACCCCTAATTTTCTCAGTCATTATTTGCATTGATTTTGTTTATAGATAATGAAAAATCAAAATTTATTAATCATGCAACTGAACTACGTTTTTGCCCCTATACATTCACGCATACATGAATACATTCACGCATTTAAACCACTAGATAAAGATTTTATGACTACAAAAATGTACACATTAAAACCAATTTTAATTCATATGTCACGTCAGAGAGCTATTTTCTTGGCATTTGACGCAAATATATCTTTGGAAAAAGAATCGCCTCTAGCGGCAGGGGCTCTGCCCCAGACCCCGAAATGGTCCATGGAGTGCAAAGTTCATCTACTTGCACTTAAGTTGTCAAAAATGCAGTGATTGCAAAATGATTACATAAACAGAACAGTTATTTTAAGAATAATTAATTTTTTAAAATGTTAACTGATAGCACTTTTCTACAATGACTAAACATAAACCAGAAAAAATAAATACTCATTTTGCAAAGCATTATTTTTAATTTTTTACGAATTTATATTTTTTGCAGATCATTCGAAATTTCATTTACTTATTGTTTTACTTTAGAAAATTTTGATATTTGAATATTAAGCCTTTTTTTATTTTGCATAATTTTGATTTAATGTGAATTTCTATTAAATTATTTACTTGGCAACAATTTTTAGATATCACTTATTTTAGTTGAGAAAGGTTTGGCTGTTTATTTACAAGTTTTTGTATTTTATTAACATACATCCTAGGGTACCCCATTAACAAAATTTAAATTTCACACATATCGTAGTGTTCATACTTAGGTTTGATAAAATATCACAATTTTAAACATAGATTGTATCAAAGAGGAACTGGAACCGAATTCATATTTTAAGGTAAGAGTTACGATAACAACTTTAAATTAGCTGCAGTCGTCATCAGCAGATGAAAAGTTTTGTCGCCCCCAGCCCTTCAGGCTGGGCTTTATGTTCTCTGTGCTTTCCCAACCTGTCAACCCTTCTCCAATCTTCATCCCTATTAGACTGTTTGTAATTGCAAAATTGTGCTATTTATGATCAAGGTTTCTGTCTTCAATGCACTTTCTGTTTGTCATTATACAACACTATGGTATGGTAGGCAAACTATGACTGTGGGTTCACGTAGAGATGTAAAATTTCCGGAAAGATAAATCTCGGAAATTTTCCAGAAATATTTCCGTGCCTAAAATACATGCAAATTGCAAATATAATGTGGTGGAGTGTAAGGATACGGTTACCTGAGTCTGTATGCAGGATGATGAGACCCACTGCTACTGGTAGCGTGTTGTGTGAGCTTAAACTTTTTCTTAACATCTGAAGACATTTAAAACACCCCTCCAAGTGCTTTTGCATCCTTGTAACATTCATGATATACAGTTTTGCACAGAACTTGCACCCATATATATCATTTTTAGTGTTAACTTGTGGTTGTTTTATAAAGTAACTTCTTATTAGTTTATTTTGATGTTTCCCCATACTGCAAACTTACAAACTAGGCCTAGGCCTACACTAAAACAATTAATACAATGTGAACTTGTCACTTGTCACATTCACATGTAGATCAACCCTTCTTCTTCTTGTTTTTTGTGGCCTTGGTTGCTTGGACCATGTGGCCAGTTAATATCTAGGTATTTTATTGCATTAAGAATAACTTAAGAATAACTTTATTCAACTTGATGTGCACATGGTACAT
The DNA here is from genome assembly GCA_024449915.1 of Sweltsa coloradensis. Lineage (NCBI taxonomy): Eukaryota > Metazoa > Arthropoda > Insecta > Plecoptera > Chloroperlidae > Sweltsa > Sweltsa coloradensis. Next base: position 630,664 of record JAMZAV010000243.1, on the reverse strand, counting down.
GCATAACTCATTCATTCATAAGTAATAAAAATAAGAACAAAAGGGAAATGGAAGAAGCTGGGTGTCATGAGCTTGGAAACTATATATTAGCATTATTTCCAAGTGCACTGCCCACCTCATTCCTTTACATCTTTGCTACATTTTGTGCGGGAAATTTAAAATATATTTCCGGAAAGATAAACTCGGAAAATTTCCGGAAATATTTCCATTTCCGGAAAATTTCCCGTGGAAATATTTCCCATTTACATCCCTAGGTTCACGTAAATATCTTGGTAAGAAAGAAGCTTGCTGATACATAATTAGATGACGTAGCAAAGACTTAAATTTCACTACCCAGATAAAATAACTGTCCCCCACCCCCCCTCCCCATTTGCTCTCGACTGGCCAAATAGTTGATCCAATATTGATGAAATTTTGAAGGTCTCTGAACAAAGAAAATGTCAACAATCCTAGAGAACGACTTATCAGTTTAGTCAACAAGATTTTGAGCGAGTGAACACCTTTAAGTACCTTGGCTCCCTCGTCACGGAGAACAACGAGACGCACCTAGAAATTCTAGCAAGAATCAGTGCCGGAAACAGATGCTACTCCACATGCAACACCTGCTGAAGTCACGCTTATTGTTGAGAAAAACAAAGAAGACGATATACAGAGATGTCATCCGGCCGGTGGTTACGTACGCGAGTGAAACATGGGTGCTGCCCAAGAGAGACGAGGATGCTCTGAACACCTGGGAGCGCAAGATCCTCCGCAGGATTTACGGGCCTGTCCAGGACAATGGAAAGTGGAGGATACGTATGAATGCCGAGCTACGAACTGTATAAAGGTTCCGCAATCTCTATTGAAGTGAGGAGAAGCAAACTACGTTGGGTCGGCCACATGGAGCGCATGCCGAGGGACGGGGAGCCAGGAAGGCGTTCCGACAGAAACCAGAAGAGCGGAGACTTACCGGTCGACCACGCAAGAGGTGGCTGGATGATGTAGAAGAGGATATCCGCAGACTCGTCGTTCGGGGATGGAGGAGACGTGCCCTGGATCGGGACGCGTGGCGAGGAGTAGTGGAGGAGGCCAAGGGCCGTCAAGGGCCGTAGCGCCATGGATCATCATCGAACAAAGATCTGCCACGTTTGTTTGGTAAAATCTAAGAAATATTTCTCATGAATATCTTACTTTCACGATTTTTTAAAGTTTTAGTATCCTACGATATTTTTGTGATATTTATCCTTCCACCGGGCAAACTGCTACTCCGATCTTGATGAAACTTTATGGGAGCATTTGAAATCACTTAACTTAGATATTATGTTACGATTTTGGGAATAATTGAAAGTCGTACTTTCAGGACGAGTGGTCAATATGACATCACTTCCCGGCACCGTCCCGTGGCTGGCACGGCAAGGCTCCTGCCTGATCTCTTGTCTCTCACTCGTAGGCTTGCAGTCGGTGAAGGGGTATGATGGCTGCCATGGCAACGCACTATTTAGTATTTATTATTGTCGGTCTAGTGTTTCATTGGGAAAAGGAAGTTAATGAAGCAAATTTATCAATAATAATACTATATTTATAATATACTTTTCATATTTAAAATCTTTTTTATAGTTTATCACCATGATTGTAAATGATATTGATGATTCAATATTTAACACTTTTAAGTACATACAGTACAATTTTATTACAATACATCATTAAAAAAGGCACTAAAAGTATTCTAAACATATACAAGATAGATACTAATCTGTAAGTAACTGTACAATATATGATTGTGTATGTACATGATATAGGTATTTATAAATGAAACATTTTAACATTTTAAAGTAAACATTTTCTGTAGTTAAGAACTGGTTTACAACAGCTGCTTTGGTCGTCGAGAAATGATTCACGACATTTGTTTTGGTCAACAAGAAATGACTCACACGACGCGAGTTGTGAAACTCATTTTAATATCACTACTGTACTAATGGGTAAAACCAGCTACTACTTGAATACAAATACTTTTACCGGAGAAAGAAACTAACATTGTTCAATGAGGGTATTTGCATTAAAGACTAACAGCGTGAAAACTTCTCTGAAATGACGGGATCATTTTCCTGGACAGTTAATATGGAAAGCTGCGTTTTGTTCTGTAAGATATCTTTGCTGCTATAATAGTAGAATTTTCTTGAGTCATCTGATCAGGTACTTTCATCACTACGTCTCTTGTTTCTTGTTTGGGTGGACGCGAGGATAAAGCTGGAAAACATAAAAAATTATAATTAGTATGTAAATACAATTAATTCAACAATATAAATTTTTATTCTTTATAATGTAGACAAATCTGGCTGGACGGAGGAAAATTAATGTTAACAAACAACATAACAAAACAGATTTCTCTCTCCCTCTCTTTATTTTGAATAGAGAATTAGCTAACGTAGTGAACTATAAAAACATTACTAGCAATTACTAGCTTAGTCTAAAATAATTTTATTTTTTTCTCTTCTTTTCTTCTTTTCATATGCCCACAATTGATATTATTCATGTTATCATGTGTTTTCTAGTTAGCAAGTAGAGACAGGACTCCTGTTCCCTCAGATCCATGCCATCTGGCATTTTGTCCCATTCCGTCTTGATATATATGTACATTGAAAAAGATGTTTCCTGTCTTGCTCGCCAGCTCCACACATCCGACAGACACTAGATTCCAAAATTCCAAATCTATGGAGGTGCTTTCCAAGCAAGTCATGTCCCGTTTGAAGCCGGAATTGAGCTGTTTCGGTTTTTCTACTGTAGCACTTACCAGTCGGCCTCATTTTAGTGTACTCTTCCCATGGTTTATTCCGCCCCTTCTCTTGCCATTCTTTATGGACCGCTTTGCATGTCGATGCATGCAGGTGAGACTTGAGAGATTTATGCGACAGTTTTTTACTTTCTTGTTGCTTTTTGCTACCCTGTTTGGCTAGGTAGTCAGCCGTCTCATTACCATATATGCCACAATGGGCTGGTATCCATTGTAGCCCAATTTGGTTGGGTTTGGGACCGTTCATGAGGCGTAGAATCTGTAGTTTACATTGTCTAATTTCGGGTTCTGCTTCCTCCCTATTTGCAATGGCTGCAATGGCAGTCTTGGAGTCAGATAGGATCACAATTTTCCGGCTTTCAGACTTTGATTGACATACAGTAAATTGTAAACGTTTCCCTCATTTAAATTACACCCAAACATCTGATCCCTACTTCGACTATCTACCGTATTTATTCAATTGTAGGTCGCACCCCAGTTTTCAGATGTCTAAAATCAAATAGCTGGTTTGCCTGCACATGTAGGTCGCACTGTTATCCAGTTTCAAACATGACATGACTTGCTTGGAAAGCACCTCCATAGATTTAGAATTTTTGAAAAACACGTGACGTTTCGACACGAAGTCTTGTTCACTCAGTCTCGTGTTTTTCTGTGTATGTCACTATTTCTCAAGAAATTCAGCAGCCACCATCACTTTTTGAAGGTAAGCTGTTGGATCCTATCTCACACCAATATACTCCAGCCGATTGGCATATTCTATCTACAACATAACCCATAATATATATATAATACTAGTCCCAGAAGGACGAAACGCGTCGTGGATTAAGGTAACAACTTTAAATTAGCTGCAGTTGTCATCAGCAGGTGAAAAGTTTTGTCGCTCCCAGCCCTTCAGGTTGAGATTTATGTTCTCTTTGCTTTCCCAACCTGTCAACCCTTCACCAACATAATCCATAATGATTTTTTAAGTTTGATTGTACAATTAAACATAATAAACAAAACAATATTAGGCTTCCTAGTCTGTATTATAAATAAAAGTCATTTGGAGCACCATAAGTCGAAGCTCTATACTCACCCCCAGTAGATTCCGGGGAATATACCCCTCCTGGGCTCCTAGTTTCGACCACCACCACTCTCTCTCGCTCTCATCCCCCTTGCGCAACACGATGAGCTGTTCCCCCTCTCGGAAGTTGAGCTCGTCAGGGTGATGAGCCTCGTAGTCAAACACAGCGTACACGATTCCGTTGTGAAGGATGCCGAGCTTCTCTTGCACGCCTGGAAACACACAAGTAGTCAGGCGTGAGTATTAAAGGGGCTATTACCTCACTAATGAAAAAAAGAAACATAATTGGATGAGCATAGCAAAGCAAAGATTCCATTCTACTACACTGAAGAAAAAAATCCGGATTGTTTTTTTTATTTTTTTAATGTATTTTTGTGTGTTTGTCCACACGATTCCGGCTAAACCGATACTCCAATTGCGTTGAAATTTTATGGAGGCCTTCGAAATCTCTGAACTTAGAACTGCCACGTTTTTTAGCGCCATCAAAAAATTATTTCTTATGAAAATCGCAATTTTACGATTATTTTTATTTAAAAAAAAATTTTTTGACTTATAAATTATAACACCTACATGCTTTATCCGATTGTAATGATTTTTCACAGAACCTTTATTTTATGAATTTTTTATATTAGTGTGTAATTTGAGCGTAGTTAAAAAATTATTTCTCATGAAAATCGCAATTTTACGATTTTTTTTAAATTTTACAAATTTCTTCGACTTAATAACACCTACATGCTTTAACCAATTGTGAAGATTTTTTCACAAAACCTTAATTTTATGAATTGTTATATTCATGTGAAATTTGACTGCAACCAAAAATTTATTTCTCATGATAATCGCAATTTTAAGATTTTTCCCAATTTTTTAAATTTCTTTGACTTAGGCCTATAATTAGCCTGGTTGCTTAGACAAACCATTCGGGGTTTAGTGATAGAGGCGTGAATTTTGGATAATTTACTCAGAAAAACGTGCTGAGTAATTTGCCAGGTGGTCTCAATCGATGTTTTACCCCGTTCAGGGGTGACCATGGAGCAAAGTTAGGGGTTGACATTATTTTCAAATGGACTAGGGGTGAGCCTAATAGAAGTAAAAGTGTGGTATTTAAACATTTTGTTTAAATATTTATTCAATTTAATTATTTAAATCTAAAAAATGTATTATTTTTAACAGGGGTGTCCAGAATTGTTATTTCGAAAATTCGTTCAAAATGCTAGTACCTAAGTAGGCCTATAGCTTGTGATGATTCATCTTTCGGGGATAAGTGATAGAAGCGTGAATTTTGGATCATTTACTCAGAAAAATGCAATGAATCATTTGCCGGTGGGTCCGCATCGAAAAATTTTCCCGTTCAGGGGTGACCATGGTGCAAAGTTAGGGGTAGACATTATTTTCAAATAGACTAGGGGTGAGCCTTATAGAAGTAAAAGGGTGGTATTTAAACATTTCGTTCAAAAAATTCATTATTTTTAACAGGGGTGTCCAGAATTGTTATTTCGAAAATTCGTTCAAAATGCTAGTACCTAAGTAGGCCTATAGCTTGTGATGATTCATCTTTCGGGGATAAGTGATAGCAGCGTGAATTTTGGATCATTTACTCAGAAAAGTGCAATGAATCATTTGCCGGTGGGTCCGCATCGAAAAATGTTCCCGTTCAGGGGTGACCATGGTGCAAAGTTAGGGGTAGACATTATTTTCAAATAGACTAGGGGTGAGCCTTATAGAAGTAAAAGGGTGGTATTTAAACATTTCGTTCAAGTATTTATTCAATTTAATTATTTAAATCTAAAAAATGTATTATTTTTAACAGGGGTGTCCAGAATTGTTACATTTGCCCATATTTCTAAAATACGTTCAAAATGCTAGGAAGCATAGCTTGTGATGACTCATTTGAAAGGAATTTAAACACTGAACACGAATTTCATACATAGTCAAAAGTCAAGGTCACCGGGGTCAATCAGGGTCACGACCTTTGAAATTTATTTATTATTTTGTGTAAAATCCTCGGCCACAGACGCAAGTCACGGTTTGATTCCGACAATCAGAAACCAAACTCGAGTCTACCAAATGTCGAAATTGTTTCTTTATGGACGGAATCAGATAATTCAAAATCACGCAGAAGTCCCAGTCTAGTCTCAACACCCCTGTTTGTGTGGCACATCTTTGTAACAGCTTTTGATGGGAGACAAAGAACAGCGCGCTTTCAATTTCAGAGGCCAAACAATAGGTGTCTGACGAGCAGTATCCCTGTACCTATAAACTCCTATATAAAGCCATAAAGATTAGACTAACTTACACAATTGATTACACAATCGTGGTCAGCATACATTTTGATTCAAAATGAGTGGTCCACAACCTATGGTGGTGCAATTAACAGTATATTGGAAAACTCACGACCCAGAAAGAAAGTTTGTACAACCCTGAATATAGAATTGATCTTTTAAGTACATATATTATCCTGGACGAACGATTTAGGTAAAAAGTACCAAAATATACACTTTTATATGGTCTGTTCATGGTGATTGGACACAAAATAATAAATAAATTTCAAGGTCGTGACCCTGATGACCCCGGTGACCTTGACTTTTGATTATGTATGAAATTCGTGTTCAGTGTTTAAATTCCTTTCAAATGAGTCATCACAAGCTATGCTTCCTAGCATTTTGAACGTATTTTAGAAATAAGGGCAAATGTAACAATTTTGGACACCCTGTTAAAAATAATACATTTTTTAGATTTAAATCACTAAATTGAATTAATATTAACCAAAATGTTTAAATACCACCCTTTTACTTTTATTAGGCTCACCCCTAGGATCTGTTTGAAAATAAGGTATACCCCTAACTTTGCACCATGGTCACCCCTGAACGGGTACATTTTTCGATGCGGACCCACCGGCAAATGATTCATTGCATTTTTGTGAGTAAATGATCCAAAATTCACGCTTCTATCACTTATCCCCGAAAGATGAATCATCACAAGCTATAGGCCTACTTAGGTCCTAGCATTTGGAACGATTTTTCGAAATAACATTTCTGGACACCCCTGTTATAAATAAAACATTTTTTAGATTTAAATAATTAAATTGAATAAATACTTAAACAAAATGTTCAAATACCACACTTTTACTTCTATTAGGCTCACCCCTAGTCCATTTGAAAATAATGTCAACCCCTAAATTTGCACCATGGTCACCACCTGAACGGGGGAAAAAATCGATTGGGACCACCTGGCAAATTACTAAGCACGTTTTTTCTGAGTAAATGATCCAAAATTCACGCCTCTATCACTAAACCCCGAACTTAAGCCTGTTTGGTATCTAAGGAGCCGAGCTAAATATATAATACCTACATGCTTTATCTGATTGTAATGATTTTTTTACAGAACCTTAATTTTATGAATTTATATATTTGTGGGAAATTTGAGCGTTATCAAAAAATTATTTCTCATAAAATCACAATTTTACGCTTTTTTCGGTTAAAAAAAATTACGCTCATCCAACAACGCGCCTGAAAAAGCGTTTGCGAAGCTTCCTAGTCTATAGCATAATATGTACTTAAAAGACCACTTAAAAATTATATCTTGTTCTTGTAGGCCTAACTGTGATTTTACACACATTTTATAAGTTTTTTATCCTGAATTTGCGTAAATTGGCATTTGGGGGGCATGGGCTAATTTTTTGTTCACATAGATGATAGAGCATAGTAGTAGTACCAATTTAAAATGGCCCTCTATGACATTGTGTCTTGAAACTGGGCACATATAATATATATACTCTCAAACACTAAAAATATGCATTCCAAAATCACACCTCTTTTGGTAATCAGCATATTTTGACTAAATCACTTGCCCAAATTACAAAACAAAATATTGCAGATTTACAGAAAAGACTGTCAAGTACATCAATAATGTCCAATATTTTCTTGGATCAAAATCGGGGTATAAAGATCATTCCCATGTTATTTCTTATAGGAGATAGGTATTTGACAATGGGACCTAGCTAGAAAATTACCAAGTTTGACAAAAACATTTCGGGTCATGGTGGATTCAACAATTTTCGAATTACTTTCTAAATTCATAATTGTTAGCCTGAATGATTTTTTTTTTAGTTTAGCGGGTTAATACCTCCTTTAAGATGTGTGTTTGATTTGTTATTTGGTACATAAGTAAATCTAGCAACAGATTTGTGAAGCAAGTCGTAATGCAACGACATGAATTTCCTTGACAAACTGACTTCATCGACTACCCACTTTAAAATATTAAACTTCACATCCCTAAAAGACTGACAAGAAATGTTTTATTTTAAAATTCCTTGTGCTCATATTGATGTTTTTACATTTTCACCTATCAAACAAAGGCAAGACACCTACAACAAATGATTAGCCATTGATACAAAAATTGACATCAATCACATGAAACTTCACTCATTTAAACTCACTTTACCATTATAAGATAACTTTATAAGTCATAATGGTAAAGTGAGTGTAATGGTGAGTGATAATTAATGACTTATCTTAATACTGATCACTCTATTGCCTTTTCACTAAGTTTCGTAACAAGGAAAGAGGCCCTTTCTTCCAAGTGATCTAGCAACATATTGTGTCGAAAAGTCTCTCAAGCCCATTCGGAAATAGATGGAATCTCAAATGTGGTAAATAAAATTCAAAACAATACAATCTCATGCCACTCGCTGCCTCGTCCTGTCAGTGTTGTCTTTGATTTTGCCTCCCGCTATCGGTTAAGTTCGCTCCCAAACATCAATTAAATTACTATGGAATTCGAGGTGTGGCAGGATCTTGGGTTAAGTCGTACTTTTCCAATCGCAAACAAAGGGTGGATGTAGGAACCGAGAGCAGTTCTTCGGGTTGGGAACCTCTCATAACCGGTGTCCCCCAAGGTTCAAATCTAAGCCCAATATTTTTTAGTCTGTATATAAATGACCTTATTTTTAATCTAGATGGTGAATGTAAAGCAATTCTTTTCGCTGATGACACCAGTGTGGTAATAACAGCAAAAAACATTCATGAACTACTACTAAAACTTGAACGTATTCTCAAAGTATTAGAAGCATGGTTCACAGCTAATGAAATGAAGCTGAACTGCTCTAAAACTCAAATCATGAGCTTCCAAATCAAGGGAGAACAAGACAAACACACAATCACACATAATGACATATCCATTGAGGTAGTGGACCATGCAAAGTTCCTTGGCCTTACACTTTACTTAAGTTAAAATGGATATCTCATATTGAGTGTTTGTGCGAACGTCTCAGTAGCTCATGCTTTATGATGCGGACCCTATCTTCACAATTTGACAATAAAACTACAAAGATGGTTTACTATGCCAACGTGCAATCTCTGATATCGTATGGAATATTATTTTGGGGTGCGACAACACATATTTCAAAAGTATTTGTCTTACAAAAAAGGGCCCTGAGGATTATGTTGCATCTGGGAAGAAGGGTCTCATGCCGACCATATTTTAAAGAAATAAAAATCCTTACGGTGACATGCCTGTACACGATGGAGGTAATAATGTTTGTACATGATTTCCCAACATATTTTATTGCAAATGATGGGCTTCACAGATTCAACACAAGAGGTAGACTCAACCTACACCAGGTGGGACATAGACTTAAGTTGCTAGATAACGATCCAGTCCATATGGGAGTTAAAGTATTCAATAAACTGCCAGATGACAGAAAACAAGTTATGCACACTTGTAGCAGAGAGACATTTAAGCTCAAAGTAAAATCATTTTTTCTGGAACATGGATTTTATACTGTAACATAATATTTTAATTATGTGTAAAAAAGGTTTATATTATAATATTATTCTTTATTTGATGGATAGTGACTTATCCATATATGGAACACTATAAGTTTGGTTTGGAATCTGGATGTACAGTGTTTTGAATCTCTGATTAATACTAATAATTTTGTCTACCATGCCATCAGGCACTGCTGTATATTGTATACCTACCTATGTAGGCCTACCTAGTTATAAGTTAATTTTTAGTTTGTAGCCTATATGGTTGCCAACTCTGATCACGGAAAAACCGGCCTTCCATGTAAATTCGTGGGAAAGGGACCAAGCACGGGGGGTTTGGGGGCTCCGCCCCCCAACTATAGCGCCGCAGGATTTTTTTTTGAAATTCAGCTTTTTAGATTGCATTTGGTGCGTTTTAGAATAAAGTGGTTGGCTGGGTGATGTACCAAAACAATGTAGTTTTTGTGCAGTCAAAACTGGAAAACCACGAAAAATAAAAAAGTCACTGAAGTAATAAGTCCTAGATAATAATATTACATCCGCTGATATGCCGAGTATTCATAATTCGAGTAGGCAATGGGCATATTTTTATTCATAAGTAATTTCGGCCTAAGGATAATAAATTCCAAATAAACCACAAATATTTTTTTTTGTCTTAATTTCAATTTGTCATCATCACGATTCTCAAAGCAGTAAATTAATATTACGTAAACAGCATTAACAGATTTAAAGGAATTATGATCAATTAACAAGTTTACTTCTTAATCGTGAATGAGTATTTAGCAGTTGATCTTGCTGCTTGTAGGAGAGTCTTGTTGGACTTTATTTTTTCGCGGAGAGTCAATTTCATCGTTGGATTCGTGCACAAACTTCCCGTATGAACGGCATTGACAGTGGACTGCAGTGCAGTGTGGCAGTCTTTGGCCAGCCTACTGCCTTGTTCGCTGTCTGGTGAGGGGGTTGGCGGGTTAGGTCAAGGGGAAGTGGAGAAGAGCAATGTTTACTAATTAAGTGGGATTTGGGATTTGGGAAACGATGATTAGGATGGTTTTTAAATATTTATTTTAGTTTCTTGTGTATATTTAGTAATATTTTTAGTATAATGGGTTATTTACGTAAAAAAAACGGCAACACTATTGCCGGTCGAAGGGACTGACCGGCAAACCGGCCAAGTGAGGAAAAAACCGGCATGCCGGTCAAAAACCGGACGGTTGGCAACCCTAAGCCTATATGGGATAACTTTCAATACTCTAATGTCTTAATGACATTATTATGAGTGAATAAGAAAGTCTTATGAATAATGTAACATGCTCAAATGTTAATATAAGAATGCAAATAAAAAAAATAAAAAAGACACCTTGTGTTGTGACCTATCTGTCTGCCCAAACAGAAAATACAAATTACGTAGGTATTTCAGGCCATTTCAACCAATTATTGATATTTTGATTATCAAAATTTGATCCACTAATTGATTATTGATTGATTATCAATTATTGTGTGCATCCCTAATTACACACACTTTTAAAATATAACTTTCCATTTTTTCTTTCTTCATCATTCTATGTTCATACTAGAGCCTAGACTATGAAATGCCATTCAATTGATTATCACAATTAGATATTAAATTAATTGTGCAATTCTTTTAAATCACAAAATTAGTGGGCTAGTAGGCTAACTATACTTTTGTTACAAATATGTTGCATGTGAAAAAAGGATCATAAAGTGTTACCAAAAAAACATGAACAAAGTATTCGTTCTCACACTCGCGTTAGTTACATGACCCGAACCCGCCATTACGTGTAACACCATGGAATATCTACAGGAAACTCGGCACATCCATCACAATTATGCACGTCAAACAAAAATATAAACAAAAAAATCCATTTCTCATTCTCCTTGATACTCACTGTAAAGGTATTCCGAGCAGCCGTCGAAGCCCTCTTCATCTTCCTCGCACTTCTCTGCCGCAGTCTCGTGGTCTGAGAGGGTCGTAGCAAAGATGCAGGCTCCGTGTTCTACGAGGAAGCGAACCATCGCGAGGTTGTTGCACGACGCAGCGCAATGAAGCGGAGTCCTGCGGAACACATGCGTCATCAAACTCAAAGCAAATACATAATTTTGGAGAGCTGACTGCAAGAAAGTAAAATTTGGATTTGCAACCGATGCAATGCTTTATAATATTTTCCATTCACTCCATGTTTCATTATATACATATAATATGTGATGTAATGGAACCTTAAATCGTAAAATTGATTTTTAATTTTTTTAATGCTCTATCAAACTAAGAAACAAAGGTAATTCTGCACTTTTAAAAGTATCATATTCATAAAATCATATAATTACTATACTATTTTAATTTAGAGCTAAATATGAACAATTCCAAATTTTAAAATGCCTATATTTCCAAATAAGCAAGTCCCATATCACAGCACATATTCTAGTATCAATTGTGTAATCATTATAGTTTTATCAACTGTACTCGTCACAAAAGGGTGCAATAACTCACCAGCCGTCACTATCCTGCGCGTTGACATCGCACCCAAACTCGACGAGGAACTTGACAATCTCGAGGTGTCCAGCGCAGATTGCGTTGTGTAGCGCCGTGATCCCCTCATCGTTGGCAGCGCTGGGATTGGTCACCTGCCCTGCCGTGCGCTTCACCAGCTCAAGCTCCCCCTCCAACGCAGCGTCGAGCAGCAGCGCTAGTGGGTCGAAACTTACGCGGCGGCCAGCAGTCTTGGACGGACCCGAAGCTTTTAGGTTGCCTTTACGTCGGCGAACTATGTGGACGGCATCACCACCTGCAAGTCGGAACAATCATGTTAAACTTTTCTTTTGGATATAAAATTTTGAATTAAAAATTAAATTCAAAATGGAGGATTTGCACTATACTAGCCATCCAAGATTATTATGGAGAACTTAATTTCAACCCTGAATATCAAGAATTACTTGTTAATATAATAAAGAAAATCCCCTTGAAGGTGACAAGTGAACGTTACCTGCAAACTGTGTGTCGTGGTTGATGTTATTTAAAGTGTCCACGATAGCTGTAGGAGATTCATCTGATTTATCATGTGCAAACACATCTGCCACTCGGCCGTTATCATCGGATTCAGTCTCCTTCATAGCTGCTCTATCAGGTTCATCACTTCCATTCACCACATTCGGACCGCTCGCAGGTCCCACATTTGTACTACAAGCATTTTCAGATGACTTTACTAAATCCGCTGGAGGCGCCTCATTTTCAGGAAACAAAAATGCAGGAGGCATTTCGATTCTTCGATTAATAGTAACGTGGACATTGTTATTTGTTGCTATGTTATTCGTAGTTCCGTTTCCATTTCCATTTAAATTTGAAAGCTTAAGTTTGGGATGTTCCGAGATAGGTTGTTTCTTGATGGTTAACGGGCGAGCCTTGATGATGGGAAGAACGTCCGACGCTGAGACGGGGGTGGGGGGGGGAGGTTTCCGGTTGCTGGAGAAATCTTCGGGAGGTTCCGAGGAGGGCGGGGGTGGGGGACAGGGGGGGTAGTTGGGGTCATCTCCCTCGTGAGGGAGAGGGGGAGGTAAAGGCACTTGGTGAGAATGGTGATCTTGCAATCTGTAATAAAGAAGAGAGAACTATGTAAAACACGGTACTAACAAGTACCATAAAGTAAGAACACGCCACATAGACAGTTACTCTAAACATAACTTTTAATATTTTAATATGGTTTCTGGACAATTGTGCATGTTAAATCAATCAATATAATTATAAGGTTTTTAATCAATTAATGATCAAATTGAATATAACGTTGTTATGGTAGACAGTTTAAGTTATTAGAACACTGAACGTTTTTGCCAAGAATCGTGGGTTCTCAAGTTAATTTGTTTGTGATTTCGAACTTTGTACAGTCATACAAAATGCTGAAGGGCAAGGATCACCACCAATATTAAAACCACGCAGAATAACCTTATTTTAGTAATATCTCTCAAACCAGAACGTAAAATCGATAAAAGGGCAACTAGGTCTCAAGTAGTTTCGTTAGAACTACACCCTACATGAAAAATTATTCAAATATTGTAATCAGTAGCGTTTTTAACTACGGAATACATTAATTTAATTTATAACTTGAATAAAATCATTACTGGTTACAGTATTTGTAAAGGTTTTATGCCAGATATAGTTCTAACTAAACCACATGGGATTTAGTATCCACATTTTCGTTTTTGTGTAGCGTTATGAGAGTTAATACTAAAATAAGGTTATTTTGTGCAGTTTTAATAATGGTAGTCCTTCCTCAACAACTATTATCATACAGTATACTCAATTTGTTTGAATGGGTTAGAGGTAAAATAAAAAAGTTAATAACAATGCAACAAACAACTTTAAATTATTTCCCAGCTTGGAGCCGGGTTATTAGTGCTTGCACTAGGTGACGGCTTTGTACGGGAGGCTCACAGCCGTTGAGTCCCCACAAAAACTAACCCGGCAACACTTCTTCACCAACACCCACCTGTGTCCTTTATGCAAGTCATCCTCAGCGTGAGCCTGCCTGGGCGGAGGTGCCGGCTTGATAGGGACGGCCGGCTTGGGGGGCAGCGCTGGCTTGGGGGTGGAGACCTCGGGAGTGCCCTGGGGGGTGGAGGAGCTCTGCGGTGGCGACAGATCCACCCTCAGCTCTCGCAGCGTCTGCGGCTGCACGGGGTGGATCTTAGTGGACGACGTCTGGTAGATCGGAGACGGCTTCTGGTGGATTGAGGTGGGTGCAACGCTGCTCACGGGTTTCTGAACACGGGCAAGGTACAATTAGAAATGATCACAAATACTTAAAAACTAAAATGTTTAAGGGCTTACAACTAAACTTGTAAAATAATAATATGGTACCTAGCTTAATTCAGTACCTGAGTACAGTAAAACCATTTTAATGAAAATGGTAAACAATGATAGGTACTTAATAGATGGGAATAGAAAAAGCAAATTGTTTCTTATCTTAGACTTGTAAATGTGAAAAGGTGCCTAATGATTGATTGATTGATTGACGTCTTTATTAAAATGTGAAAAGGTGCCTATTAAGAGAGAACTAAAATTCAAAATCAAGCACATCCTATGAATGGTATTTCTTGTATCAACCTGTAGTCTTTCTTACGTGCCTAGTGAGAAATTACCTATAACGGTTTATATAATAATAATTATGCACTTTCCACGTCTGCCGTTTTATTGCTCTGGTGACCTACATTTTGTTCTATGTATCAATGAGCGTGCAGTGTACTCAACATAGTGCCGCACTGGAAACGTAGTGTGTAAGATGGCATATTAAGCTAAACAACTAACGGTACTAAACAACTCTTGTCTTAAGATTTAAAAGAAAAGTTTATTGTTTGTAATACAGCTATGAAACAAAGGTTGAATGATGATTGATGAGATATTGATGAGAGTAACAGTAGTGGTTAGAGGTTAGGTAAAGCGGAAAGCCTAAATGGCTTTAATCCCAGCTTAAATAAAGACGATTAATATTATCTATCTTAAGGAGTGCTATACTTGCTCCAACGAAAGAATGCAGATGCTTGGTAGTGGTGAGGGTAGAATGAATGCGCGGTAAATGGAATGTCGCTTTTGTGTATGAAAGAGAAATATATTTTACCAACACAAGCAAAAATTATCTGTGCTAGATCACAGAGTTCTTCCGTGTGCAAGATCCACGCTGAGCTAGCGTCAATAGAATTGACAAAGTTTTTATCTTGGGAAAACAATTTCGAGCCACCTGCATTCTTTCGTTGGGACCACTATAGTGCTACATATTATGTAGGAACAAAACCAGAGATTTGCAAGTGTACATTTTCCAGAAAATTAAATGAAATACTGTTCATATACTATTAACTTTATTTTTAAAATAACCAAACTGATAACAAAGTAAAAACCAAAGTGCATTGAATACTAACTAAAAAACCTGATATTGAATAAATTTGTAACAGCCAAAAGCAGAGGTGTCAACATTATTGTATTGAACAATAACTATGGCATTGAAAGGTAAATCATTTGTGCAAAAATACAGGTTTGAGAAACTAGGCAGTTGAAACTCACCATATTCTGATAGTCATTGGCAATAGTGAGAGGAGTGGGAGGCAAGACAACACGTCCATAGGACACAGCCTGACATAAACACGGATACAGACATCCCACATGCGCACATGCGACGGCATACTCATTCCTGAACACCTACGTTGAACCAAAGAAGCAATTCTTAAACCACACATGCACATGTTAGTTAATTATTTCAGGGGGACTAGTTGAGGAACAAACAAGTAGAGGTTTTCTGGTGTACGTGGAACCACCTTAAAGAACGGAAGAAGATAATGCAATATTCTCACTGAACTCAAAATGAATAGGCCTACTATCCAGATCTGCATTAAGAATGTACTACTACTAATGAAGGTGAGTACATTCAAATAAGTACCGGTAGAACACTGTTAAGTAAAGATGTAAACCGGAAATATTTCCCGGTTATTACCCAGATTACAAAAAGAGGTACCCCTAGTGCACTTTTATCTTGGGGCATTTAACTTGAAATATTGGTAATTAGTGCAGAATTTGTTAAAACTCTGTTAATAAAAAATGAGAACATTTCTGCTCTTTCAAATTATGACATTCATTATTAAAATAATTACAAGTTATGTACATTAATTATTAAAAAAAGGGGTTTTCTTGTACGTGGGAACACCTTAAAAGGGGTGTCAAGGCTTTAAGCATAATTTTGGAGATGAAAGGGCAGGGGGAGGGGTTTTGGGGGAGGGGTGTTGGGGGGGGGCCCAGAATTCCGCTCAAAATTTTTTTAATTTGTCCCTCCAATAGCGAGCCGTTTTTTTTGCGGCAGGCGGGGTTCTGTTTGTACTGCAGAAAGGTTTGAGGGGACGCGAATGCGCTAAACACATTGCCCAAGGTCCACTGAGATAAAACCCCATTCACGAGCGGCGTAAAATGACGTTTCCATCAAGTAAAAAGAAGTGTTTACTTCAATACAAATTTTTTTACTCGAGTGAAAACGAACCCATCACATATGTGAGGAACCAAAAGAAAAATTCAATAAATTTTTTAGTTTTCGTTCTAGAAATTCATTATTCTAGGGAAATGAGGATTGCAAATAAAAAACAAAAAACATTACGCACATTTGAAAAAATAAAATTTTATTATTTTCTGAAAAAGGGCTAGCCCATAACAAAAAAAATTTTGTCAATAAAATTTGACCGACTTGGGTTCGAGTCCAGAACAATCGGGGTCCAGGAAAACCACCACTCAACTGCTAAACCTAGCCCCGGGTAAGACCCCCGGGTCAGGCAAATTTTTATATTTTGCTACACTGCTTATTATATGCGCATCATACTACAATAATAATCATGCATGGTTTAAATAATAGCCTAATTAAAATCGTAACAATAACACTGTTTGAACTAAACAAACCTAAGAAAAAAATTTCAGTCAGATTGCCGGTTGTGACGGGAGGTTTCAAAACCCCGAGCCCCCGTAAAAGCAAGCGATCGAGCCGCTTGGCGTAACTAGCCCTTATTTTTCGGGAGCGAACATTGTTTTTTCCCTTCAAAGATAAAGGGTCAGCACAACTATGAAGGGGTAGGGGGTACAGGACACTGTAAACGCCCAGCGCCAGAACGGCAAGGCAATTCGAAAAAACCTTTAATTTATTATGTGCCTCGTTGTTTAAAAAGTCACTGTTTACACATTCCTAAGAATGATGACTAATCCCATCAGTAAATCTGCCTACGCGGAAATCGAACCCCTGGACCTTCTGCAATAGGTCAAGCCTCTAACCACACGCCCAACGGTTCAACTATAACGTATATATTAGAAACCAATACAAAAAACCTGAAATGATAAATTGAAACGTGTTTTTAACCACTAATTTGGTTTTAATGTGATGGGCTATAGCCCCTATAGGCTATATTCGCGTTGATAAAAAAATACTTTTTTTGTAGGGTGCCCGCGTAGGTATACACAAATTTTAACCGGTGTGCCCCTCTTAACTATAGGTATATTGGGGATGGGGCAATTGAAAAGGATGTCCGGGGGTTTTAAAGAGACTCAATCCATTCATTCGCTTTAACGACTGGGGAAAAACTCGGAAAAACCCCTTTTAAATAGGAAAATTGCCGGTCACAAGGTTTTTTAACCCCGGGACCCCCCCCGAATATCGAGCGCTTAGCGCTCGACCAACCCGGAAACACTGTCGGTTTCGCTTTGATGGGCTCACCGCTCTTTTTTAGTTTATCGAGAACGATTCTCTTATGTTTTTTTTGAGTTTTGAGCTCGAAATGCATCGTTGTTTAAAACCGTTCCTTTCACGATTACCTTACAAACCCCCCAAGTAAAGTACGGGGGGACCCTATAGGACCAAGGGTGGAGTCACGCGTCTTCTGCTTAGTCCAGTAGGGGCTTTTTCATCCCTTTTCCCCGACAAGCCCGACATCACCGCGAGGTGTGTGTGGTTGAGAAAATATTTACTATTGCCAGAGAAATGCTTGCTGTGGGGGGGGGGGGGACAACTGTGCTAATTTATTGCGTTTATTAGAATCAACACCCTTTGATTGATATTTTTTGTAGACGAGGATACCTTGGGGAATACTGCTTGCACAATATCATAGTTTTCTCACGTGAGTAGCCCTTTTAAAACTTCTATTTTTTGGGGGTAGTGCCCACAATGTTCCCCATTTGTATTTGTTTTTTATCGAAACTTAACTATCACACGCCCCAATTTATAATAAAAATTAACTCCCAAAATGATAAAATTCATGACGGTCTCAATGCCTTTGTAAGAGCTCCGCCCGACCGCCCGGACGCGGGAGCCCCGGCCGGGGTTTTTTTCCCAGTGGAACAATTTTAAAAAATATAATATGTAAGAAAAAAGATATCTTGTGTTGACAGTCCCCAATTTTTCTCCCAGAAATTTTTTTGGGTACTCAAACAAATAAGTTGGCCTTTAAAAACAGACCACCCCATGTCAAGCCCGGGGTTCTCGTATAAACCAAATTCAATTGCCAAGAATTTTTATAGATTTTTGAGTTTAAAATTTTTCTTTTTTTTCCACGAAAAAAGGTTGGGTTGGCGTTTTTCAACACGAAATGATCTGATGACTTCTTTTCTGGGGAAAATAGAAGAAAGAATGAATGCTTGGCTCAACTTCTAATCTCACAGATTCACCGCCAAAAACTTTTTAAGGGAGTTTGGGTGCCGTTTTGTTTTACAATTTTTGTATTTTGGGGGTTTTTTTTAGAACGATTTTTTTCCATATTTTTACATTGTCTGTCTGTTAATTCCAGGTCGTTTTTTTACATTTTCATTTTACTAGCCCCGGTCTTTGTACAGCCCTAAAGTTCTGTTTTATGTTAAAAGATTTCATCGTAGTAACCCTTTAAAAATTAGCTTCGGAAATTATATGAACCTTTTTTCCCTCTTTAGGGAACTCGGTCTTAAAAAAACCCCAAAAAAAATAATTATCAAAAAAATGTAAAGCAAAGACAATTTCTAAGATAAGCAAATTTTTAAAAACAAAATTACCATTTGAAAGGGCAAAGTTTCTAGATAAATTTTCTAATGACGATCGTGGCAAATCTACATAAAGTGTCGTCGATCCGCTATTTTATCATTGTAGTTTTGGTTTGGTACTTTCTGCACAATAGACAAATTCACAAAAAACAATGATGCGTGATTTGGACGTAAAAAAAGTTAAAACTTGTCACGCATACCGTCGGAGCCAGTTAAAAACATGCAGGCCTTAGAATAAATCTTTACTATTGAAGAGAAAACTTTCTGCTGGCGGGGGAGGGGCAGCTTGTACTAATTTATTGGTTTTTTAGAATCGAAGTGCTTTTTAAATCGATCTGCTCGATCCACGTCGTTTAAAAGGCACAAACAAAAACCCAGATTAATTCTTTTTATTGCACAGAGGTATGACCTGCGAATACAGCTTGTACAATGATCGGATTTAAATTTTCTGACGTGAAAGACCCTTTAACGTTCTGATTTTTTTGGGGGTGTGTGCTACAATTTTCACGATTTGTATTTATCCACGCCAAAATAAATAAACTACCAAATAGACCGAATTCATTTACGCCGTTCCCCCTGCTCATTTGGTAAGAGCATCCCCCCCACCCCCCGGAAAAGCGTGAACCGCCGGGGTTCTATTCCAGTGGGAGTCAATTTTAATACAAAATTATGATATTGTATTTACAGTCGGTAAATTAAACACACAATGATTCCAAAATGGAAACTATTTAACTTTACATTTTTTAAAAGGCCCCTGCGCAAATTCAAAACCGAGTTTCTTTGTGACGTGGATAGTCAGTCGTGCAAAAAGAAAACGCGCGGGGTGAACCCAAAGATCCGGGTTCGACTCCAAAAAGAGTAATTTTACTGTTTTAATTTGACACGTATCAATACAGGCTAAAAAGATTGCGTTCCTTTCATCTGTAATTAAATTTATTTTCACATAAAAAGTGCGAAGCGTGATCCAAATATAACTATGACCGTTTCAATCATACTATAATTTAGCATTTTCCTTCGAATTATTTTAAAACAGATTATGTTTTCTGTGTACGTTTCTTATTGGTCACGTGAAAAATAAATGGTTATTCAAGCATAACAGCTTTCACAAAAAAACACAATGTATTACTTTGCCGTGTTCATAGCAAAACAGTAAACATGTATTATGCATGATGGTGTTCACATTACTGAAAGTTTTACTCTTGGGCCAATGAAATTTGTTATTTCGAAAAAAATAACCATTTTGTCACTCAAAAGGGGTTCGCGAAGTGCGCCACTTGCTGGGGCTAAAAAGGCCTAAAATAGCTACAAAACATGCATTCGAATTTCAGTAGTTTAGCGGTTACTACCCATACGATTTTGATAATTTTTTTTTTATTTTGAAGATAAATGTTGAAATTAGAACTTATGTTTTGTACTTTTTCCATAAAATTTTTTGTAATTTTTTTATAAAGCTCTAAAGTGAAGGTAAATTTTCAAAATTTTGACCAAGTTCTCAATTTTTATAAGACCATATTATATACAATTTCGAAAATCGACAAAACATAAGTCCTGGTAAATTTTATCGTGAATAAAGTAAAAAAAAAATTATGCCGATATGACAGTTGTGGGCCGAGTTCTAACTGAAATGCTGGGACACTGCATCGCACCGATATTATAGCTACTCCTGTGCAACCTTAAAGAACGGAAGAAGACAATGCAATATTCTCACTGAACTCAAAATGAATATTATCCAGATCTGCATTAAGAAAGTACAGGCCTACTAATGAAGGTGAGCACATTCAAATAAGTATTAGGAAAATAGGGAACGTAAAAAATCAGAACACTATTAAGTAAAGATGTAAACCAGAAATATTTCCTGGTGATTTCCCCGATTTTTTTTTAAAAGAGGCAGTGCACTTTTTATCTTGGGGGATTTAGTTTGAAATATTGGTAGATTAGTGTAAATTTGTTAAAAATGTCTGTTAATAAAAAAATCAGAACATTTCTGTTCTTTCATATGACATTCTTATAAAATATTTTTTATTTTTTAATCTAGTTGTAACTGTGTACCTCAGGTGCCAGGGCTATCCCATATTAATCTACCAATCCTTCAAATTGAGGTGTTAATACCCTTTAGACAGCCCTGGAGCCTAGAGTTACCATTATATTTTTTAAACCCGGTAATTTCCCCCTCAAAAAATTCCAGAAATTTTACATCACTACTGTATTAGGATTAACCATTGTCTAGGGGTAGGGCATTCTGTTCTTACATGAAATAATGTCATGCAGTATAAATAACATTTCAATACTTTGAATAATTATTTATACATTCCTTGCATTTAATTTACTTTTGTTTTAATTTCACATACCTAATAACCAGATATTCTTATGAGAGAGAGAGCTTTTTATTGTAGGTAGTAAATTTATGTGTTTCTATGTAGGACCTACTATTCTTCTTATACATGATTCCACATGGAAAGATCTATCAGGTGACTTTGCTACAACTGTTAGCTTGTAGGTATTGTCTCTAAAGAGTAGTGATGACATCGGGTACCTAGTAAATATTGGAGTCGACTCCGGAGCCTTTGGAACCGGGTAGGAGTCGACTCCCCGATCCGCAATAAAAATAAAAAAATAAAAAAATTTTTGCAAAAGTTATTTTTAGCCCACTACTCTAGTTGCACAACGCTGTCCGGCCGTTCCCCCCCCCACCCTCGATGGGCACTGTTAACTTTAATGTTTTGTGCCCTAAAATCCCAATAACTAACTCCACCCGCTAGCTTGCTTGTCTCTTGGCCCGGCCAAGACTCTCGCTGATGTTTTATGTTTACGTTTTGAGATAAGATAACGACTAACGAGACAACAAGTGCAATCTCATTCAATTTATCATTAAAAAAATTTAAAAAAATTTTTTTTTTTTTTTTTTTTTTGGGGTCGACTCCTTGAAAATGGAGTCGACTCCGATAGGAGTCGGGTACCCGAGTACCCGATGTCATCCCTACTAAAGACCAATGTTCATGTTACTAGGACAAAAATTAGGTAGTACTGTGTGTACTGTATACATTGAAAATATTTGTTAGGAATAGCATTTCTTGCATTTTCCACCACCATGGGAATGTAATGAGTAGAGTATCTTAAAAAAAGCCAACAGTATTTGTAAGGTAAATATCATAGTAATGTTAGTGTTGCACAGAAGCTTAGAATGATAAATCACTATACCGTCAATCCCATTAGTTCCCTTGCTGAAGTCATTACAAGCAAGCAAGCACGACTACAACAAATGCCAGTTTTACCTGATGGCTGTTTGATGAGCTTGCGCTACTGTTAGTGGCTAATGACGATGTTGATGAAGTAGTGGATGAAGTGCCACCGACCGGTTGACCTCTCGTTAGGCCAAACTGGGGCCCCGGGTGTCCGTAGCCTTGTTGGGAGAGACCGTACGGCCTGCAAGACACACACACATTAGGACCACTGTACAACCATTTAGAAAAGTTAATACTCTATTTCATTGAAATATGATCAATCAATATCATCAATCCATAGGATTAAAATTCTATTAGTAATGAATGTAATTAGAAGACATAAGAAAATAAATAGGTAACTTCTATCTATAAGTAACAGTACCTAGATATTATTAAATAATGTACCAGTATGTACCAAACAAACCACAAATAAATTACAGTAGAATTATGTGAGAAACATGTAGAGATAGGGTAGGAGACCAACAGCTTACCTGAAGTGGAGTAGGCGCGCCGTGATAGAAGACATAAACACAAATAAACAAGTGTTTATGTCTTCTATCACGGCGCGCCTACTCCACTTCAGGTAAGCTGTTGGTCTCCTACCCTATCTCTACATGTTTCTCACATGATCCAGCCTTTTGGCATTCCTTTCATCACAATTACAGTAGAATTAGATAAGGATACTGGGTACCGGTATGTATATGTTTTTCAAGAGGTGGGTAGAAAATAGCTATGACCACAAATGGGTAAAAAAAAATCAAAATAGTGACTAAACTTCCTAATATAGTAGGTAGGGTCCAAACAATATTGAAAATAATAAGTAAGATTGAAAATATCTATTAGTATATTTATTTTTATATTATTTATTAGATAGAAAATCGACCCTATGTTATTATGCAACACGTTTCTGTCCATCCGTGCATGTCACTTCACACGATAAAAACCGAACACGTCTGATTTGACATGCATTTTTTTTTTGACATTGCCAAGCTTTGGCAATCGTGTCGGGTACACCTTAACCTTTCCCTTGACCACCTCCCCGACTATGATGACGACAAAGATGATGATACCGCGACGTGTGGATGGTTCTGACCAGGTTAGGAAAGCAGATCTAGCCCCCCAGAAACACCAAAACTCTGGCACCTTTAATAATGTGCCGAGCACCTTACCCCGAACTCACTATGTAATATGTATCATCCAAGTTTGTTGAACAGCAATCCAATTGTATTAAAAACGCACAGCAATCACAAGTCCTGTTTTATTTTTATCACAAGACTCGACATGTTGCACAAAAGGATGGAACAGAGAGAAAGTGATGCATTTATGGGAGTGAGCTCAGTAGGGATTTTTTATCAACTTCAGTTAAGACCAGGTGCGGATTTAACAGGCCGCAAGGTCGGCGAATGCCCTAAAACAGAGAATGAACTTGGCCCGAAGGGCCCGCACACTAATGGCGCGGGTCACAGTGGTCTTGGTAGATCTATAGACAGAGTTATCCTTATTTAGTACTACTAGTAGACCTACGTACCTTAGTCCGGGATGATTTGACATATGAGGAGGTTTACTTCCAGGTTGATAGTTAG
This sequence comes from Sweltsa coloradensis, assembly GCA_024449915.1. Lineage (NCBI taxonomy): Eukaryota > Metazoa > Arthropoda > Insecta > Plecoptera > Chloroperlidae > Sweltsa > Sweltsa coloradensis. The sequence continues at coordinate 606,727 of JAMZAV010000243.1, read as the reverse complement.
GAGGTAATTCTCCCGGATTCTGATTGGAGACTCCCTTTGCTAGACTCTTACTAGACGCCGATAACGTAGGCAGTGGCGCACTGTGTACTGGAATAGCCGGGGGCGGATTCTGACTTCCCACGTAGTTAATGTTATTATTTATATTATTGATATTATTGTTGTTATTTTTCGATGATTCATTTGCATCATTTCGCTTAATGTCCTCGGAAACGGAACTTTTATCTGTAGTCGACGGTATTTTAGTGCCGGAAAGGAAATTAACAGTGAATTTAGTGTTATAAGGCAGAGTTTGATATTTAGGATCAGATTTGCTGCCACCAAATTCTGGCAGGTAAAATTCTTCTTCTTTCTTCGTAAGATGAGGTTGGTGGTTTACGTTCCCGATGAGTTTCGTGTGGATGTCGTCTTGCGACGGGGGGCGTTCTTGTTTCATCTCGGAGGCTGCGATGCCATCGGGTTGGTGTGTGTGCTTCAGGAACGGACCGGTTACAACCTCGCGGTTCTGAAGCGGAGGACCTTTCTGGTAATAACCAATTGATGAAGGATTTGGATGCCTTTGCAATGGTTTCTCCGTATCGCCTCCCTGAAACATTTTATCACAGTTTTAGAGTAGTTTTTTGGGTTAATTCATACTTATTAACGTTAGAAAATTATTCAGTTATGCACAGGGTCCCCATAGAATTGGGTTCTTTGAAGCATCTTATTGGTCTTGAAGCATTAAGTAGCACTACACAATACACATATCCATATTAAATCAACATCATTTCTTGATAAAAAAAAAATGTAATAATGAATAACATTATTAAGGTATAAAACAATAAAATAAAAAAGTTATTTTATATTATTTATTTTATTTATTTATTTATTTATTTATTTATTATCAAAGTTGGCTGTGTTTGTTTTTGTGTTTCTTTATTGCAGCTTACCTACTCTACTTCAATTAAGCTACCGGTAATCACTCTCTCAAGGCCAGTGGCGGCTCCTGAGAAGGAGATGCAGGCTGCAGAGCCGCTAGTAAGATGTACATTTTCTGATCCACATCTCTAGCTGCAGAGACCCTAGTAAGATGTATATTTTCTGACCCACATCTCTAGATGCAGGTTTAGTAACTGGACCAAATGAATGTAATGATCATCCACACAAAAATGGTTTGTATAAATTGCACCTGAACTTGTGCTATAGGTGTATAATGATATGAAAGAAAAGTATTACCTGCTGCCCTGGCATGTTAGTGTTGGGGACAGTGACTGGCACGTGGTGGTACGGCTCAACGGCTGCTATATTCCCGCTGGTAACCGGCCGTAGTAGCTTCCCAGGTTGTTGATAGGGGTGATGCTGCAAGGGACCACCAGGAACAGCACCTCTGAAAATACAGGTAACTTATTGAGACGATTGTATTTACTGCATAGATGCTGAAAATAATGCCTACATATCTGGAGGGATAAAAGTTTTTTTTTTTATAAAGTCTCAAATCGACATGTTAGGTTAGCCTATAGATTTTGTAGTGTGTTATAGATGCAGCCCCCCCAGTGGACACTTATCTACCTCGCTGTGCCCAAAACATACACTAGTCGACTAGTATAATTACGAGCAAACAACAAAATGCATCAATTACAATGCTCTGATCTGAACTTGAATTGTTTGCCATATTTCTAATTGCCAACTAGTAGATTTTGATGTGTTCAGCAGACAAGTGGTCACTGAAGCTGCATTTCTTAAGTACACTTTGAAGTATGAACAGTGGTTAATTTCTAAAACAACAAGTGGGCGGACGCTCGACACTGGCTCTATAGGTATATTAAGAATTTTTAGAAATTCACATTTAAACAATTGTTTTGGGAAAAGTATGTATCCTGGTATACAGTGGGTTGTCTGGGGGTATGCCCCCCAACTAATGCGGGTGTGGGGCAAATTTGCATAGCCTAAGAAATTTGTGGGTTTTTTAAAATTCCAAATTGTGGTATTTTACTAGTTTTTAGCGGGCTTTGGTCAATAATTCATAAAATTGTAAAGATCCACCCACATATTGTCAGGGGTTTACAATACCTACCTTGTTACTTCTAAAAATTTCAGAACTACTCAAACAAGCCAGGAATGCCTATTTTGTTTTGTTCATGGCTGCCGGCAGGATATTTTTCAAAGGGGGGGGGGGGCAAGACATAACAAGTACAACACTATCCCTCCCTTTTTAGGCCAGAGAAGGGTGGAATGGGGGTGAGCGTATAGTCTCGCAAGGCGTTTTTTTTTTTGGTACTTTATAGCCGATTTTAGAATGTTAAAATAGGATATGAAAAACTAAAAATTTCTTGAGTATTATATTATATCCTAGTTTTACAAAAAAAAAAAAACATTGCAAGCAGTAGCGTATCCAGGAATTGACAATTGTCTGGAGAAAGGTGGAGGGCCGGCTTTGTAAAACTAATACGGGTGAGCTGGAGTAAAGTTCCAGTTCTGCCAATTGATTATTATGGCCGAAGGCGAAAAAATTCAAATTTGCTTCTTTTAACTATAGAACAATCTTTTACAACTCATACATTGCATTTTTGGAAATAGTATGTGTGTTACAACATTTTAACTGTATTGACTATACAATTATAAAATTTTGAAAAGTAAGTAGGCGGACGCGTCCGCCCACGAAAAAAGAGTGGGTGGACGAGTCCGCCCGCGTCCGCCCTGAAATTAACCACCGAGTATGAACACAATGAATATGATGATATTGTTGCTTTACGTTTAATTTTCAAAACAATTTGTTTTATTGGTGCCTAATCATTTAAAGTTACTGGTGTGAGTTATGACATGATCTTGAAACTTTTATCAAATTAAGAAGTAATTGTCTTAAAAATGTACTTCCGATTTTCCAATTTACAAAATGTTGATGATCAATAGCTTAGATACAGTATTCCTGGTCTTTGCATATATGTTTTTTTTACATGATATATTGATATTGAGCATTGACCACATTGTATTTTTTGTTATTGAGGTTAAAAATGAACAACCTGATAAATTAAAGAAGAAGACATGAAACAATTATTTTTGGGGACGTATTAGACTCCCCTTTGACTATGGAGTCCAACGTATTTCTGAACACACACACACACCTATTTTGTTGTCCAGACGCCTTGTGACTAGCAGCTGTAATCTGGTTGGCCAACTGTTGATTGAGTAGCCTCTTTTGATGAAGACGATCTTGCAGTTCGGATATTCGTTTGTCGATGTTCGTCATTTCTTCCTGGCGTTGCGTTAGTGCCTCTCTCTGTTGAGAGAGTCTGGCGTTCTGCTGCTCGTTTAGCTTGTTGCGATACTAGAAAGGTTGAAAAAAAGAAGTCAAGTATTGGATCTATTTTTAACTAAGATTGTATCAATAGACAGGAAGAAAAGAAAAGAATTATAAAATTAATTTTGATCTTGGAATCATGAAGAAGGTCCGTAATATCTACTGTAATATTTCTTATAACACAGTACTACAAGTTTACGCCGAATTGAGACTGAAGATTGTGTTTAGAAACTTTTGGATCTGAAATTGGTAAATTTTTTGTCAATTCCTGTTTAGAATAAGCAAATACTTTTAGGTAGCAATATTGCAAGTTCTAAAAACAACCTAATATTGATTCGTAGCACATATCATAGGCCTACATGCTAATCGTTTGATTATTATTTTGATAAGTAACTTTTACTTCATGTAACTAACATCTACCAAGCAGCTGTGCAGTACATAATATACTCCAATTAATTATGCACTATATGTACAGGACATAAATTTGTCACAATTTGTCTTCAAATAACCAGACCTATTCCCACTGGTAACTCAAACTCTACATAAACCATATTTTCATACGGTAAGGAGATATCTCTAAATAACACTGTATGAAGGTTATTTAATCAAATGAAGAGTAAGATGAGAAATTAACACAAAAAGTAGATTCATATGGGGGTACTGGTACATCAAAACATTACCCACCTCCACTGTAAACCCATACTCCAACAGGTGAACAACACGAAAAAAGATCACTGTTAAAAAGTAACAATAATAATCGACTAATTCAAAGAAACAGTTCTTAACAAGTCTACTATCCATCATTACAGGTGCACTGTTTACCGTGCGCTGTGACAACTCCCGCGATTGAGCCACTCTGAGAACGTACATGAGCCGACGGTACAGGTTTCAGCGGAGCAGAGATCGGTCTCTGAGAAAAGCAGGTCAACAACTGTGACTCCAACCCTTCGAACACTATTAATGACGATCTGATCTACATTTGTTTGGCTAACACCTCGGGCTACTCAAGCCAAATAGGATGTTCACTCATCAAACATCCCAGTGCATCTGACATTTACAAGCGCATTCTTATCACACTTCTCAACTGTACAATGTTTTGATTTAGAATAATGACTTGCACAATGAACTAGCTTAGGTCAATTCTAGTATGTACTATGTATTTCATAATTTTGTATCCTTTTCAAATTATTATTTTATTTTATTTCTCATAGTACCTACTACTAATCGATTCAATCCTCTTAGGACATAACCACTTTCATTGTATTACTTTAATTTTCTCTTACAATTTTCTTATGTTTGTTTGTGAATTTGAAAAAACACTTTGAATCAAGTTCATGATTATAAAAAAGGGGGTAGATGGGGCAATAACTGCGACAATACGATGCACAAAAACAACCAGAATAATTTATTTCACATTGTGTTAAAATAAGAACCAATTTTTGTTAAATCAATGAATAGAAAAAGTGAAAAGGTATAGAGCCATTAACTCTTTGATCCCCTCATTGCATACTCAAGTAGTTGGCACAGTTCCAGTGACATGCTCTTCTATTAATGTACACTGTAGCTGCTAGTGTACTCACAGTCATACATACTAAAACTCCACCACAATTATCCATCAATCAGATTTGCAATGAATCAGGAAATATTTTTTTTTTTTAAACAGCCATTTCCGTTTGTAACATAAATGAAGGGTTTTACTTTTAGTTTTAAGTTTAAATAAATAAATAAATATAGGCCTATAAATTTTATTTAGAGTCTACCCACTCAGTTATATAACTGATTTTCAGTGGGGGACTTTAAATCAAAGCGACTAAGCCAACCCTGCAGGCCCCGACGCAATCGACGAGTGAGCGATAACCAACCAAAGATCGATATTTTTAATAGGAAATATAGCAATCAGTGGTATGGACAGTGCGAACACCCGCGAATCAACGCCAGAATCAACAAGGCCAATTCAGAACAAACTCTGAAATTTATTATGTGCTTCGTTGCTAGGACGGCTCCAAAGTCACCGTTTACAAACTCCTAAGACAAGAACTGATGGACTTAAGTCCAAATCAGAAGTTAAAAAACTTCTGACTTAAGCGAGTGGCAATGGCATGGAATGGCAAGTGTATGTGGTTGTAACTTTTTCAACAATTGGTTTACATTTGCTGAAATTATATTCATATATAATATGCATTACGTATTACAAAATGTATATTAATCACTTTCAGCAATTTCAGCATCTTTTAATAATCTTGGCAAAAATAACTGGCATAGCAGAATGGAATTCCCAGTGTATTTCTGTTCTCGGTTGCCTAGACTTATGGTCTGGACAGTCTACATTTTCACCAGATGATTTAATTGCAATGACATACTAGTACCCCAGAATAATCTGATGGCTGGATGCCCAATCCAATCACAACATTGGCTAAAGTCCAGATGAGGTCCATGAACATCACAAAACCAATGGTATGCAACACACTTATATCATTAATTGCCTTGGCAGTATAAACAAAGAAACAATGGTTCAATCTCAAAATAGAAACGCACACATGAAACTCGCGGACATTAATTCATTGATAAAAATCAAGACTCAACTGAGAGCCAAAAACTAAGCAAATACATTTTATTTTTAGTGTATTCAGATTAGGGATACACATCGATACTTTTTTCATTATCAATTATCGGAATGGTAACGTCATTATCGAATCGATATTACCAATAAAAAATTTAAGACCCTTTCAGATAGAGATGGAATCTCAAATGTGGTAAATAAAATTCAAAACAATACAATCTCATGCCACTCGCTGCCTTGTCCTTTCTGTGTTGTCTTTGTTTTTGCCTCCCGCTATCAGCTAAGTTTGCTCCCAAATATAAATCTCGAGTAAGACACCCCTTGTGACCTATCTCTGTTTGCCCAAGCGGGAAATACGAATTACGTGTTTCAGGCCGTTTTCAACCAATTTTTGATATTTTGATTATCGATAATGACTTTTGATTATCGATTATCGAGATTTTATCCAATATTGATTATCGATCGATAATATTGATTATCGTGTGCATCCCTAATTCAGATCATCTATCCTAATCATCAAGTTTGGATAATATTCTCCACGACGATTGTGCAAAGGTCGTAATGTGCTCACCATCAACTCTCTCCGCAGCTTATCCAGCTCCAGCACAGCGGGGGAGGTGGTTTCTCCGGACTCTCTGATCACCCCCTTCCCCCGTTTCACATCTTCCAGTTGGCGAGTCAACTCCTCCACTTTTGCCACGGCCATCGACAGCTCCTTCTCCTTCTCATTGAACAGACCTCGGATAGAGTCGAGGTCCGAAGCTGGACACACAGGAACAAACAATTAGTGTCAGATAATACTTAAAGTAAACAGCATAGAGTATTTAATTTGCCCAACTGTGACCCTATGGTTTTGGGGTTTAAAAGTCACCATATTTTGATTCCATTATGAA